>CM068979.1:64280527-64464641 GCA_035357415.1 Ophraella communa
AACATTCAACTCTGTTTGGAAATAGGACGGTATAAAACTGAATCATACTTTATTATTGAAGGCATTAAGTCTGAGGTCATTCCCAGAATACCTATGACTTTTGGTATTAAACTAACATTCTGCTCTGTATAAACCTGATTTGTGCATTTTAGAGATATACGCCAATTCTTTGCCCTTAACATCCATCTAGCTTCCCCCCTTTTCTAAAAAAAAAATATGGAGAAGGATATGGTCTACTGCACGTCTAAAAAGCTAGTCTGGCTCTGTGAATAACTTTTTCCAAATGGGCTTTCCAGATAGGATTTCATGTCTAGGGTAATTCTTGGATGAGTCCTAAACCTCTTTTTGAATGAGAGCTTTTACTGTATACTAGGAGTTCACACTGAAATTCAAAAAATATGTTGCACTACTATGCAGGGTGTTCTGAATAAAATAACAACTTTCGAGATTGATACGAATTTTCAGTTTTACCGGAAGTTGTACATTAAATTTTATAAGCATTTTTGCATACCTTGGATCTTCTTAAAAAGAGATGAGAAATTTCATTTAAAAATATGAGATACGAGATATTTGGGGGTTCCATACTTTATGCTAACCCTGTATAGTGAATGCCAGATAAAGAGTTAATAATTCAAGAGACATCCCAATGTTGTATAATTTGACTGCACTGAAGGCACTCCGGTCGTAAAAATGATAACAACAACAATGTAACAAAATCTGGTGTCCCCTTGCTCCCTAGAAAAGATGTAAGTTTTCGTTACTATAACTCCTCTAATACTATCTCTCTTTTGTATGAAAGTCAGGAGTTAGATTTTTCCTCTTCTATGCGATATGCTTCTGAGTGTAGAGCTCTTGCATTTCATAGCATTTCATAGATGAATATATTTAACATCAAAAACTGGCAAATGAATGTAAAACTTACCTCGGTATGCAAATATAAAAGGATAATAGAATAATTCTCATGAATATATCATCCACTTTCCTTTTATTTAATTTAAAATATTTGGTAAAGTAATGTCAAAATATTAAACATTCAAATGAAGGAAAGGATTTATGTAACGACACATCTTGA
The DNA here is from genome assembly GCA_035357415.1 of Ophraella communa. NCBI lineage: Eukaryota > Metazoa > Arthropoda > Insecta > Coleoptera > Chrysomelidae > Ophraella > Ophraella communa. Next base: position 64,281,600 of record CM068979.1, read on the forward strand.
ATAGAATTCTATGTGCTACTAATTTCACCTTGATCAAGCAAGTCCCAATTCATGCAAGCTTTTCTCTTGAAGTTAAAGTCAGAATCTAAAACCAAAAGGAATATCGTAAAACTAATGATTTAATTCATATTTTTAATAAACAATTGTGTAATTTAGGTAGTGAAATGTAAAAAATATTAGTTATAAGGTGGAAGTACTTCACATTTGTTGCATATATAAACATTTTATAGTGCTGCGATAACAGATATGTATTCTGTAAAAACCTCATAATATGAGACATACATAAAAATTAAAAACTGTGTTAATAAAGTATTTATCAGACAAAAGGAAATTGAAATCAGTATGTCAACTATAAATGTTACCGGTGATAGACCAGTGCCTTCCCTACTTTATTTGTCGAAAACTCAAAGACCACTTAAAATGCCTGTACAATAAACAGTTGATAAAACATAGCAATTTAGTTAGAAGAAATGTATGTAAAATAATGGTAGAAATATGTACATTGGTTATAAGTTTTTTTTAATCTTTGATAATATCAGAAAATTTCATTTAAACAAGTATGTGTTCTTTCTATCAAGTTCCTTGGCCGGATTAAAATAAAAAGCCTGATTTTCATTCTTTCGAAGTCACAATTTAGTATTCAAAAGTAATAATATTATTTCCTCAAATTGCTCTAAATTACAAGGAAGATGGACATGTAAAGTCAGCTTTACATTTCTGACATCAATTTTGTAGGAAAAAACTGGTCAGAAAAATAATTCATCGCTTTTTTCATGAATGTAAGAATACAAAGAAACTTGTTCAAATATGTTAAAAATGTTTATCATTTTTTGTAAATTAAGGTTAATTGATTGCTAACGTGAAGTATCATGAGTAGGAAAAAATTATAAATAAAGAATGCGTGCATTTTAGTTTTCGTCCTCTTATTCGCTATTATCTCTCCGATTAGCGGTTGAAATTAATCACGACATCTTAAGTACTGATTGAGTCATTGGTATCATAACCGCATTTTTTTTAATCAAAAGTTGAATTTAATTACATTTATTTAACAAAAATATTATCATCAAAGCGGTCAATAGAATCTGAAAGTACTTGCCAAATAGTTCGATTCATCGAAACTAATCAGAATTCTGGTACTGATTGAAGATTCGTTTAATCCTTATTGGACCAAGCTGATAAAACTGGAAATAGTGTGTATGGAGGATTGCCGGCATGTCTGGCCGGGAGCGTTATAAACTAAGAAGAACAGTTTTTTGAGCGCGTTCATTAAAAACATTTTATTTGTGTGCGCATGACTAATTTAAAAATTAAGCGGGACCAAATGTGGCATTGAATAAATATTTCTCAAGGTATTTCATGTTGCTGTGGTAAAATATTGCATATAATAAATATTAGAAAGAAATTAATAGTTTATAAAATTCTTTAGTATCAATTAATTCACGTAATTACAATTGGATGTTTTATAGAGTAGTAAAATTGAGTTTTACTTGAATCCAACTTCCGAGATGAGAGTCGGGTATCAAGAATAAATCAAATTTTACTGAGCCTGTAGATTTTTTATTAGAACGTTCCTTTAAAAAAAAATCAAGTATCCAACAAATAATACTTCAAATGATTTATTTAATAACGTAACTAACTCAAATAAAATGCAAAAACAATAAAATAAATCAAAATGTACAGAAACAAACATACCAATATGTAGAGTTTTCATCCCCTGTCTCACATCTGCATTTTCACTCCTGCTTCACTAATCTATGTAAGTGTCATCTTCTGGTATACAGTGTCCAGTTAGAATTCTTATATTCTAAGATTATTAATAATTAACAACAAAAATTTTGAAAAAAAATTCCACGTTTTGCTTTTAGATCTGAATTAGATTGTCTTATGATCTGCTGTCAATTTTATATCTTTTTGTCCATTTCGAAAAGGCATTTTTAAAGCACCTGGTGCAGAGATTTTCCTCTATTCTTTGTCTGTATTGTAAATGTCATCTTGGTATACAGTGTCCAGTTAGAAGTGTATATTCTAAGATTGTTAATATTAAACAACAAAAGTGCAAAAAAATTCCATTTTCTTTAGGTGCGATTAGATTGTCTTGTGATCTACTGTCAATTTTATATCTTTTTGTCCATTTCGAAAAAGGCATTTATGGCTTTTTCAGGTCTGAAAGTTTATTTAAAAAATTTTTGAAATTGATTCTAGTCCCATTAGTAGCATATTCGCAGTCCTGCCAGCTAGCAGGTCTAATTCTTGAGTGTCGCTAATAAATGGGATATAATATTTTTGTGTATGCTATTGGCAAGAAAAAGTGTCGTTTCTAAAACTCGCAATCTAATAAAACATCGACAATAATATTATTAACTTGTCATGATATTCCGACCAGGTAACAAGTGTTGAATTATATCAATATTTAAATTACAACTTTCCGTCTTCATCAATCTCTTCTTTTCCAAAACAAGCCTTCTTTGGAAGTTTTGATCCTCTACATCTAAGTGGATATCTCGCGCAATTTATGCATAGCAAAATATATATAATTCCTAAAAACAACGTAAAGTATCTGCATACATTATATTCAAAGAGCTGAATTATGGCGTCCGGCCTGTAGTAATGCTGTATAGACTGTAACAGAGCACATAATCCTGTTACGGTGTTTAAAAATAGCTTTTACGTTCTGTGGAGAATATTGAAATCAAAAACAGGAACCACCGAGAATACTAAAAGGAAATCTGAAGTAGGCGAATATTCATTCCAAATGATCAGAACCTGTAAAGTAATGCCGTAGAAAAATTTTATAGTGCTGAATTATTGAGATTTGTAATTTGTGGTTCCGAGACCGGATCCCCGTGCTAACTGTTATGGAGCTAGATCTATGCATGCATGAAGAGAACGAACTATTTATTTTTTTGCTCACTCAAGCATTACCTGTTCTGATCGACATGATCTGACAGGCTGCGATTTTTGCTGTGATATTTGCCTGCTCTCCATATAATATGAGAGATTTATGTTTGTGAATCATAGTATGTTGTTGAAGACGGCCCCACGATAATATTGTGACCATGATTCTGTCCTCTTAATATTTTATGAATTATGTACCTAGAATTGCCAACTCATTTTATGGAATGATTTAACTTTTAACTGCACTATTTCAATTCCAGTTAGATCATCAAATGAGTTTGCTCAACAAGCGACAGTGCCGCATGGCTTGACAGTTCGTCATTGTCAAGAGTTTAAAAAAAATATAAGACTATTTAAACACAATAAACTATATTATAAATAAATTAAAATATGTATTTTGTTTACCGCATAATTTCAATCTGATAGCGTAGCTATGACGTTTTCAGTATCGATTCAATATCAGGTATAGTAATTTATTCCGTTAGTTGACAATCCTCGATTTTTTTCAAGTCTGTTTTTCCTTCAATCTGTTGAGTGTGACACTAGGGTCGATGACACCGTGCTTTGAGATAACAGACTAAATAAAATTACTTTAAAAATGAATGAGAACAACATTAATAAAATATGCAAAATAAAAATGTTTACGATCTGTGCGTGTAAACTGATGTCCGGCAGGTGAAACCGCAATACTCTCTTTTCAAGTCATAGTGGTCTGTCGTGTTGAGAATGCCTGTGCAATTCATTTTGCAATTTGTATGATAACCGCTCAAGAAGATATGAAGTAGGACGTTTGGAGATTAAGACATATTTTACGCTAAGGGAACTACGCAGCAGCACCGGCACAATGTAGGATCTTCCACGGTCATACGGTGTAGGTGCGTTAAAGTAGTATGACCTGTTAATAGCCGTCTTATTTTAATTTTTGTCTTTTCTGGTCATCATCAGCAAGTACGCAGGATCTATGGTGAGTCGATTTCCCTTCAAATAGGAAATACAGCTGGTCCAACGTTGGCTGCCATGAGTTCCTTGGAGTAAGCACGCGAAATAGGTCTTTAGGATTTTGGCTGGCTTTGAATTTTTATTGAAAGCTAAGCATGGTTGTGATGCTTCCTTTTAACTAAACAGTCGCCAATCTCGTTCCACAGATGCCGGCCTGAGAAGAGTCCCAAATCAACGATACCGATTTTCCTAGTGATACAGCCTTATGTTTATTGGAACTCTTGAATTTTTTGCGCCAGGGGATGCTGGAGGTGAATAGATGAATGCAGAGAGAATCGAGAATATATTGCTGCATTTTTATTTTTTGGGCTTACCGATTTTAAAAGGCTTATTAGATGTCAAAAAGTTCCCCTGTTTGCACGCAGGAGTGGGGTGAAAGAGAAAGGTGCACTAGAGAGATTGAATCTGTAATGGTTGCAGAACAGCCTACACCATGATCACTTTTAGAGACGTCAGTATAGATAACTTCATGTCAAAATTAAAAGTATTGATGATGAACTAAGAAGGACTTCCTTAAAAAACACTAGGGGTTTCGTGCACGTTTAGTGAGAGAGTTGACTTTTAGCAATGTGTGCCTTCCAAGGAAGGAACAAGGAGGAATTTCTGCAGGTAAGTCGTTGCGGAGATCCGCATCTAAGAAGTAGCGGTAATTAATAGTTGTGGGACCAGGTGTGCTCTGGGAAGTAAAACAGGTGGTAATTCTGAGATGTTTGTGTTAATGAATATACTGAGTGCACAAGGTTAGGAGGAAATTCCCAAGATTGTGAAGTAAGTTAGTAATAGTTGCTGGCGCTTATCGGCTGAAGAGGTAGCTCGTTAGCCTCACACTATAAGCTTTCTGAAGGGCTGGATCTTGAATGCACTTTGGCTTGTATTCTCAGCATGCTGTATTATGTAATATATTGAGAATGTTTAGATTCCAGTCTTTGGAAAGCTTCTGACATATAAATAATGCTGTATAATCTAGTATAGATCGGATAGAGTAGGCTGTATACACTTAGAAGAGATTGTCATCAACACCGTGATGATGGGACAAATATTTTTATAAAATATTGGCCCTATTTAAACAGTTTTTTGACACTTTTAATGATGTATACTTTCCGGAATCTTATGACATATGAGGAGAGCGAAGTATAGTATGGTAATTAACGATTATAGGAATCTAAGAAGGTTTCATATGAATTTCATCCAACACGAGATTTAGAATGAGAAAAGAGTATGGCAATGCTTTGATACGTGACAGAGTTGACGGTATTTTAGCAAATCTAAAAGTGTTCACGTATGTATTTAATATGTAATACCCATTTTGAATTATAAATAATATTGCATTTATTTCTTAACCTTGTAGCAATGATCTTTTGGTCAATATTACGTACATGCTGTATAAAGATGGGAGATATTATCTGTCAGCTGCTTTCAGTTTTAGTTCTTACTTTTATTGCCAAGGTTTAGTTCTGAAGTTAAAGTTTTGATTTTAAATTTCATTGTAATTCTGTTTAAATAAATAAATGTATTAATTCAGTGAAAATATATTTTTTAAAAAACAAGTTTCTATTGTCCTGAACGTAGTTGTATGCTTGAAAATTTTTTATTTGTTTATAAGTGGTAAGAAAAAGGTTTGTACAACCTTGAAGCCCAAATTCGTCGATTATTTGCGAAACAAGTCCTGAGAATACTAAATTAAAAATAATACCATTGGATTTTATCATTTTACCCAAGATTAACTTTTTTTGAGGTGCTATAAAATTGAATGATTATTAAGTCTGTGTAATGAGTTGTATTTAAAGCCTACTTGCATATTTTATGTAGACACCCTGCATGCCCACTCAGCTATTCTACAAATCAAATGTAATCCAATCGAGAAATAAAGTAGTATATTTTTTTAATCTTTTTCTTTTAGTTCAATGAAGAGTTTAAAAATTAAAATTTAAAATACAATAAATTTATTGTACAAACCCTTACTTTGTGGAAGTCCATCTTATTAAGAACAATAAAAATAGAACTTTTTAAGAAAACTTCCATTTTTAAAAAATTTGGTTATACTAAACTCGATGACAGCTGTTTAGCTAAAAACTGGCATCATCGAATTGACATGTTGAGGTTCACATTTTCTTTGTTCGCCAACAAAGTACACTTTATGATGCGAGGACGGAGCAAAGGGAATTGATTAGTATTCTTTGTCACATATATAGACACTCTCTTGTAAATCATTTGTGACAGAAGCAAAGAGAGTTTTATGAATGGAACTTTGCTTCTCCTCTAATGAGTCTTGGATTAAATGAGTAGTAAAAACCTTTTTTTTTTATATTTGCTCCAGTTAACCTCACATTCTATCCAAATGGATTAAGATTTAGTACTAGTCAAGTGGTCACATATCTTTTCTACTTGTGATTAAAAGGTATTGACAAAAGTCAATAAAGTTAGAGTATAAAAATGAAGGTGAAAAAAATGTTTTATTTTACAAATTAAATTTTTGCCTTGTTAGAAATTCAGCGTCCAACTCCAAATTAACTAATTTTATATTACAAAGTAATATTTAATATGATAAATTACATTTGAATAAAATATTAAAATTCTTAATATTTAGCACCTTTAAGTAGCATGATGAGTTATTAAAAAATATAATAAAAATGTCTTTTTAAAAACAGCAAAATTACAAGTCTTCATATTTCCAAAAAGTAACCACAAAATAGAAATTTTACACTTCTAACTATAACAGAACCCATAATATTATTGTTATTTACATCAAAGGTCGTTAATTATTTCGACAAATTTTAAATACGCGTCATGCATTCCTGTGACAAAATCAACTTTTGGAATTTATTGTATTGCGAATTTGCATGTGTAGTCACGAATACATTCAATATTTAGTAAATTTAATTTGTAGATTGTGTCATTGTGTTGTGTAATAAACTTTTTGTAACCAATATATTTTGCTACAACACTACCTTTACCTTGATATTTTGTAGCACTTGATTCTCTCCTAATCGAAAATTATTAGATGTGAGCACATACTGTAGCTGCTCTTTTTTAGTTCTGGAAGAGTTTAAAAACTTCTTCAGAAATTTAGTTTTCCAATTGCATCGTTGTATTGTATAGTAATATAATAATAGAAAATTGTGATAAAGCTGAAATCTAATGAATTCTTTGTTTCTGTTAAGATTAAATTGTTTTAATTATTTTAGGTGTATAAGCTGCTGAAGCCTCTGCTGCCCTTCAACCTTTGTATTTTCTGTAATTTACTACAAGCTCACAAAACATATTTTACTAATAAAAATCTCTAATTCTTAGATTATTCCTTATATAGCACCAACTTAGAATGAATATTCTAAGTATAAGCTTTGTATAAATTGTTCACTAGCTAAACTCGGAATAAATTCGGTATAACTATTCCCTCTTTATTCCAAAATAATGATTTGTTAACATGTATGTAAAAGTCGACTACAAGTCACATGGAGACACTGTAAAATTAAATGAAGTATGACAGTATTACTATTAAAAAAATATAAAATAGTTTATTTGTCGTCCAGAATCTGAACCATAACAGCGGCTGCGTGAGAGGCGAGTGCGTAAAACATTACACCTGAAAAATGATTATGTGTATTATTTTAGATTTTTTCGCTTTATGGTACCTATAAAATTTTGTTTGAGAAAAGCTCTTTTGTAGAATTAGTCGAAATTTGCATACCTTGCAGGTTTTATTATAACAATGTCTTTAACTGATCACTTTTTACTTATTTCATAGCAAAACATAAATTGTAATCTCTTTGTTAGTGTACTTATGTTGTAAATTGGTATATTCTTTCTTTAAAAAACTTTCTTTTGCTTGCATTGTCCATATTTATATCTATATTTATTAAATTAATAACCTCCTCAACAGCTTCTACACCTTATCACTGACATATTTTTTAGGTTATGCTTAAACAGGGCTTAGGGTGGGTATGACTTTATGCCGAGTTGCACATTTATTCCGAGTATGCGGTTATTCCATGTTGTTAGTAGACATTTTACCCTGTTCAAGATTTGTTCTCGGTATGAAATGACGTGTTGGTATACATATTTATACTCCGTTTATTAGTAAGGCATAGAACTCGTGCTATGTGAAGTTGAGCCTAATTCTATATGGCATATTGCTAACTTGATAGGAGAAGTCAGAACAACTCCTTCTAACAATTCAAGCTACGTTTGTAGAATAATCGTACTTTCTGCTTTTGTTTAAAAACTTTCGCTGAAAAAGGCAATTTCTACTTTTACGTTTTGCCCATTCTTTTGGGGCAATGCCTCAAAGGGCATCCTCTGGTGAGAAGACCTACTACAATCATTTCTATATCTTTTTTCTCCATTTTAAGAAGGCGTTTTGCTCTTTCAGGTAATGAATATACAAACCTTTTAACTTGCCCACTCTGTCCTGGCATATTCAATCTCCAGTGAGATCGTAGCCATCGTCTATTCCCAGGAACGAAGATCCTTTTTGGTGCAGCATTTTGTGAGACCACAAAAAACTCCATTCCAAATGAAGGTTTATTAACCCCCTTCTTTTGCGGAATCACTATCAGCTATCATCACCTATTATCCCTCCGAGATTTGTCTTCCGCATCCAGGGTGACCTTTTGAGTTTCATTGTTAGCTAACAAAGTACAAAAAACTGAGGTACTTTCAAATGAATTTCATATTATAACAGCCAGTGGGGATATGGCTTATTTTGAATATCTTGCAAACTGCAGATATAACGTTTTAAGGTCTCTTAATTCTGTGTATATCGAAGCTGTTGTCACTTTTAAGTTTACTGCAAAAATTATTATCAACTATTTCTATTCTCATTGGATGAGAGAGTGACATAATACTATCTAAAAGTTCGTATTTGGACAAGGATTGAAGGAAACTTATATCATTGGTCCCTTTTTCATTAAGAGCACGCTGTGATTGGCTATCATTATTTAGAACTACTTAAAAAAACGACTTGTTCCAGCTTTTGACAAATTTATATCCTAATCCAATAAACCCCATAGTGTAATACAAGACAATTGTATCCAATGTTTTCAGGACTCGCGGCTAGACTCGAAGTGGAGACGGGAGTGGTCTGATCTCGAATGAGAGTACACCGATGTTAAGGCCGCACCTACATTAGATCCGTCATTTCTCCCGATCCGATCCGACTCGACGTTTGTCCAATAGTCGGACGACGTCGGAAGAAAAACAAACATATTGATAATTAATGTTAGTGCCTACAATTGAAACGAAGCAGAAACCACGATTTCTCCGGAGGTCCCGGCGGCCTCCGACACTATCCGATCCGACGGCCGATCAATTATGTTTATTTTCCAGTCCGACGTTTCTAGTCCGACGCGTGCGTGGGACCAGAGGGTGAAAGCTTACCACAACCGTGATATAAAATTTGAGCTATGGAAATCAATTGGAATGATATTTTAGGCAAATAATTTGTTTGAGACTTCGTTTGATAATTATTAGGTATAGGTATAGTAAGTGAGGCAAGTATGTTTATTTTTAGTTTTATCTAATTTATTATAAATGCTATAATGGTAATAAATAATAATATATAATCCCAATATTATTCAACGTGTAAAAACCTCGATGAAGTAATGGCTGTGATATACCTAAATTATAAAATTTAAATAAATTTAAGAGCAAAAAAATAAAAAAAAATTCAAGGTATTATTAAAATGATTAAATATTACAATGAGTTCCTATAGACGTAACAAATCATTTTTAGACAAATCAGCGTTATAAGTAGTTAATCACTTTTTTATATTTAAGCATTTTACTGCAATTGTACTAATACAAGCAGGAGGGTCCGTTGAACAATTCGGTAATCATCAAAATAACTTATGTTTACTGCAACAGCTTCTGCAGTTAAACCGGATCTTTGACGTCGGGACCATTGTAGGCATTCGTGTCTTCGACGTTATCGGATACCGATGGTCGGACAACGTCCGGATCGGATCGGATCGGGAGAAATACGGATCTAATACAGGTGCAGGCCTCCAAGACGGGCGCCAGTTAAATTGACCTCAAGCACCTTCACCCGTAAGTTGTACTGACCACCAATTTAACAAAAAGGCCAGCACAATTTCGTGTCAAAAAAAACCAAAAATAAAACAAAGTCTCGCTTTATCTAAATTTGAACGTTTTATTACAGTGAAGATAATCAAATTTATCAATATATGCACGAGTATAAATTACATAAACAAGAAATAACGCAATGGGGAAGCTTGTTAAAAGCAAACCCTAACACTAAGAGAAACACCTACCTTCCAATCATATATATTTCAGCTATAAAGGTTTTACATTACTAACCTGCGCTACTCTAAGGAGCTTACAACTATACTACTGTTGCCACAATAATTCTTTGGCATCTGCTACGACATTAAGGCAATTAATATACTACATACCCGGTGATGTCAATTATAAAAAATAATTTATTTGGAAAACAATTTTATGTGCTGCTAAAAATTCCAAATACTTTTCCAACAAAATTCACTACTTTTGGATTTTGTACGGCTCCATTTTTAACCCCATATCTTTCCCATGCAGATTTACCATAGGGTTCTACACATCCTATAATACAACTGATTGCACCAGTCTATTCAGCGTCTTAAAAAAACCATTTACCATATTTACAAACATTTTCAATAAAAAATTATTTTCTTCCTTAAAATGGCAATAGCGAATAGCATTGAATTAAAGCTTCTTTGGAATTTTGTTAGAAAACCTTAATGAAGTTGTTTTTGATACAAAACGGTCTTAGAACCACTAAATTAAATACTTTGATCAAGAAAATAGAGGAGTCAAAAGGAAAAATTCTTAAGATACTCTCCAACAAAATTGACTACTTTGTATTTTGAAGGCCCATTTTAACCGTATATATCTTTTTTCAAGTAGATTTCACACACATCCTATAATACAAATCTAATTGCACCAGTCTAAAAACCCCATTTACTATATTTACAAGCATTTTCAAGAAAAACTTGTACTTTTGTATGGCAATTTTTTACTATTTCTGTAGTTATTTTCCTCATAAAAAATCATTTTCGTAATTATTATAAGTGTCCTAGAACCCTGATCAGAATGTTTACATGAATATTCACCGAATTCTATATTGTATTCCCTTATGCACACCTTCAAAATAAAAAAAGTACTACGTACATTTTGGAGATTGGTCAACATTTAGTTCCTGTGGTTGATTTTTTTTAACAACGCTTCTAACTTGGAATATTCACCATTCTTAATATTCTTACACAACTAGAAAAATTATGCACTTATATTCTAAAAAATAGTATATACTTTTACATTTTATTAAGTTTTAATATTATGCTTCATACTTTTTTGAGTGTACATAATTTTTTTTTATCATGGACTTTATAACCTTACGATTAAGTCATTAAATAATTAATTTATATCATATACTTAAAATTTTAATAAATCTTTTTTCAAACCTGCTTAAAATTCCTTTTCCTTTGGCTTTTGGCTTTGGCCTAATGTAGTGAAAAACAAGATAAAATGATGTAATTTATAATTCACAAGAGCAAAAGTATATAGAGCAAAGTACCTACTCTATTGTTAAAGGGTTAAAACTGGAGAAATACGTGGCAGTCTTTGTTTGTTGGTTTTAGGTAGCTGTGTAGCTTACGGCTATACAGCTCATATAAATAATCTTGACTCTTTTGTTAATGGTTGTTTTGTCTTCAAATAACAATTGCATATCTAATAAACTTTCTCTACGGGATGTTTAGTTTACTTTTCGGAGTTATGATAATTTAATCTTTGATATTTAAAACGTATAATCTTTTGTTCTTGACGGGGTATTTTGAATAAAGTAAAACAAAAACTATTCTTAAACCCATTTCTCTAGTTTTATTGTTTACAGTGCAATTCATTGTATGAGTAAATTATTTCTAATTTAAGGTTGAAAAAAACAAATTGGACGATAAATGCATAATTTATATTATGCTAAATATATTGTAATGTTTTAATTTATTTATTAATTAATTAATTAATTTATCAAGTTCCACGTTGAGAACTTCAATTCGTAATGGTTTGTTTTATTTTGTTTATTATATTATTTAGTTTTATATTGTTTTTATTATATTGATATGTTTGAATTTATTAATGGTATTATAATTAATTATTTTTATTGTTGAACGCACTATAAGAATTTTACTAGCTTAGTGAAATTATTAATTTATTCAATTTAAAACCCGATGAATTGAGTTTATTGGTAAGTACTTTTATACTGTTAAAATACTTTATAGATAATATTTTTGTTGAATACTTTGATTTTCCAAATTTTTTTATTTTTATTAATAATAATTTTATGGTGCTAATTAATTACCAATCGACGTAGTCAGCACGAATCAGCGAGAAACAAGAGAGGGAAAATTCATTTTCCTGGTCCTTTTTATACCTTTTTCCCAATTATGAAAAATAATGACATATAATTATGAATTCAATTGTTTAAACTTTAACCTAAATTTAAGAAAAATGATAAAATCTTTTTTACATGTTTGACTATTTCTTTGATAATATAAAGAAAAACTGTATTCTTACATTCATTAAAAAGCTGTTTTTGTTAAGTTTTTACCCATAAAATTGGAGTTTGAAATGTGCTACTCTTGTATGTCAATTACTTTGAAATTTTTATAAATTTGAGCTAATAACATAAAACGAACCTAAATCTATGCATAAATCTCTTAAAATAGTCCTATTATAACTTTTAAATACTAATTTGACTTAAAAGAAATAAAATTTAAGCTTTAAATTCAATCTATTATATAAACTAGATATTAACTATTGTAAGTACTTATTTAACTGAAATCTCTTGATATTATTAAACATCTTATAACTATTATACAAACTTAATTTACTAATTTACATACATTTTTCTAACTAAATTTTCTTATATTAACCTTTATCAATTGTGGTTGAAATAGTATTTTAAGCTTTCACTATATGAGTCATTAAATCATGTTACTCTGGCTATCACTGTAACTTTCATAGTTTATACACTGATTTCACCTTTATCTAATAACATTTATTGATATACTTTTTATGTTTTTTAGGTATATCTCAGGTTGTGATATTTTGTCTGAATACATATCTGTTATTGAAAAATAACAAGTGTCTACCTGTCACACCATGTAAGTACCTCCACCTTATAAATGATATTTAAACATTTAACTACTCAAATTACACAGTTGTTTTTTAAACATATGAATTATATTAACAGTTTTAATTATATTATTTTTGTTTTAGATTCTTTAATTTCAAGAGAAAACTATGTGAATTGTAACTTGTTACAAGATTTTGGGACTTGTTATATGACTTGTAAATTGTTTGATTGTTATTGAATAATACTACAGGATCTAAGATAAAGTTGTCAAATACATTCTCCATCTTTTTGAATGTTTCACCTTTGAGATTATTATACTGAATATCTTAAATGAAATAAAGAAAAGTAGCTGATATTTTAATGAAAATTATTCTGATATCCTTTTTATATTTACATATTGAGGTAAGTTTTACATTTTAATTTTACTGAAGCTTAGTTATTCATCTCAATATACATATAAATAATGCAAAAATGTTTTTGATCTAATAAAAACCCGGAAAGAAACAGGCACCAGATCCGGAGATGTACTCAGGATACCGGCCAAAGGTAAGTAAAACTATTTGTCAATTATCGAGGTTTCGTTATTATAATTTCTTCTTCAGGATATTAAGAATCAAAAATGAACATTAGTAATAGAATGTGTTAATAAATAATAATAAAATAAGTTAAAAAAGGACTTACTTAACGGAATTTTGAGTAAGCTGCTATATAAAACTAACATTGTTAAGAATAAAAACACTTCGCAATCATTTCTGGACAATACAATTAAAACATCACAATTAAAAACAATTCTAAAAACAGTACTACTTGTAAACGAAGAAGTGTAATGAAATCATCAATAAATATAACAATTTAAAACTTTATTGAAAAAAACTGTTATTAACAAAAAAATTAAGCTTTTTGTATAAATAGTGAAAGTTTTATAACAAAGTTCTTTTTTTAATGTTCTTAAAATGAACTTTTACAAAGTAAGAGTCAGGGCAATAAATTTCTATAAATTAAGAAACCTTTACCAGTTAAGTGCTTAGAAGAATGTCTTAGGGCCGTATTCATAGGCGACGCTTGAAGGTACACTCAAGAGTATCTCAGGTAAGGTGACCTTAAGTCTTCCTCGAAATTTCTGTTTCATAGTGTGTTTATTTACCTTCCTTCCGTAAGAGAGCCTTACATTTGGCAATGTCGCATTTTCTGTCAGTTTTATGTCAACTTTCGACATAGCTTGAATCTTAAGATTAGGCTTGTCTAAGGCTTGAACCTTAGACAAGGCTTGAACGATGTTATGAAATGACAATGACATCTAATTTGTTGGTTATTTTCTCTTATATATCTTTTAAGAATTCTTACTGCTTTTTCTTCAGCACCAACAATTTCTATGAAATCTTCGTAGTCCATTACAAAAATCTCCAACAACTAGCGATCACAAAACACAATAACTACCGTTTTAATATTAAAAATCTAACCTCAACACGTCAAAACTCAGTCAAGGTAGACTTAAGGTACCTTCCTTACTCTTAAGGGTACCTCAAGTCGTCTTTATAGAACTATGAAACACAAAATAGTGCATAGGGAAAGCTTAAGGCATGAGGAAGTCTTAAGTATTGACTATGAATACGGCCCTTAATAGTCCCTTCACTTATTTTTGGAAATTTTAGCTTAAATATTTTATATCGACAGTTTTATATTGACATACTTATTAGAACATTTATTGAAATGTGAAACAAATTCATTCACCGTCTAAATGTTAACTGTGGCAGTAATAAATAATTAATTCCTTAAACCGAATAGTTAGATTTTAGTTTATCTAATTTGATTATAATAAAACGAACCTTAATATTTATAAATAAATGGATTTTTAATGCCAAAGTATATAAATAATAGGTTCTCCAGTTTTGATATTAATATGTTATTTTAATTTTTTAATATGGTTTCCAATAAAACATAAATTACTAGAATAAATGGATAGGAAATTCAAAAATAGTATTAAAAATAGAAATCAAAAAGGTTTTTTATTCGAATTATATATTTAGTAGATATTAACAACTCTTGTTTTCATGTTAATCTGTAATTTTGATGAACTAACTGTCAATTACTTATAAGATCAAAACCAATAAACCGTTAAAATAATTAAAAACGTCTCATTTCCACCTTTCCAAAGTCTAGTCTACTTATTCACTTTAAGAAATGCGACAACATAGCCTATGAATCAATTTTTACATCGTCGACTAATCAAATTATTCTTAAAAATTCAAATAGGCGCTTGCGCTTCAGGGGGATGTAACCTTTACCAACCTAACACACTGTGTTAAGTAACAGAGCTTTGACAAGAGTCTATGCAACCGGCCCTGAATGTATCGTTTGCTCTCTCGCTGAGAGCATCAGTTGCTTCTATGCATATTTTGTGTGTATGTAGTGAAACAGAAAAATGTGTTTTAGAGATTTGTCAAGCATATTCTGTATGAATAAAAGCTCTGGAACACGAGAGAGAAATAAATATTGTCGGCACCGTGATGTTCTATGATGTTGAGCATATAATTAGAAATAACTTAATGCCACCCACAAATTTCACGATATAAACAACAAAAACATGTGCTCTTGGACCACACTTGTAGTTTACGCACGCGCAAGGGGACATACACACTAGATTGAAGCAGGTTGTGAATTTAAGAGTTATTATGAAAAACTAAGATTTCTTAAAAAAAGAGTAACAATAAGTTTAGTGGATCAGCATTTTGGGTCCATCGTTTCAGCTTAATTTCTTAAAATAGGATTAACTTCAAGTTCCAGAGATATTATGTTATTATAATCACTTAACCCTGAGAAAAGGGATTCAAATTTAATGAACTTGCACATCATACATTATCTATTAAGAGAATAGTTATAAATATTTTGCAGTGGTGTTTTAAACATGCCAGGTCCATAAATTTTCCAGTGTAATTTTGAATTAAAGTAAACAATAATACAACGAACATTTAAAACATACCTATCACCCGGTTAGAGTAAAGCCACCATTCCAATATAGTTGGGTTTAACAATATTTAAAAATCTAACAACAAATCACGAAAAATTCTAATTTTGCAATCGACAAGCACATATTTTAATTGCTTAGAACGTTCGAGGTTATAATTACCAATGGAAACGAAGTTAACAAAACAAAAAATTGTGTCCAATTCAATCATGTGATAGCCATATAGGTGTTAAAAAGGCCATAAAAGACCGTAATGGCCAGATAAATAATAATGGCATCCAGTTTAATGAAGGGGTTGTATCGGAACGGCATGTGTGCCATCTACTGTTCAATAATTCACAGGCTAAATGCCGTTGTTATGAGATAATGGTTATTAAAGCTCAGCATACCCAGTGCATATTACATATTTGTTATTTTGTCGTTTCACCTCCACGATTCCGACATTAAAGTAAATGCCACTGCCTGATAAACTTTTTACTCTCTTTTAAATCGATACTTTTGTATCACGGGGAAGTATACTAATAGCCTTAATGTTTCAATTACTTGTTTCAAATAAAGTAAATTCTTGAGATTTTCTTTATTTTTTACTAAAATAAATAAAGAAGAAACATTTTTATGAGTAATAATGATAAATCCAGTATATTATATAATGGGCCGGTTGCATAAACTGTTGTTAAACCTATGTTAGCTAACATTATGTTAACTTCTTACAAGTGTATGTGCAATGATAGAAATTTTAACGGTAAAGCTGTATTTTAGGTCACCCTCCTGAAGCGCGTGCGCCACTATTTCAGGTGCGGTGTTGTCGGCTTTCCTTAAACCGAATAGTTAGATTTTAGTTTATGTAATACAAATAAAAACGACCCTAATATATTGCAACGAAACAAATTAGATACAAGGGTTTATTTAGCAATAGCTGAATTAGAATAATAATTTTAGAATGAATTAACGTAATCTAAATCTATAACTTACCAAATTATAAAGATAAAAGGATATTAGAATAACTCTCATGAATATATCAGCCAATTTTCTTTATTTCATTTAAAATATCTGCCATAGTAATCTTAAATGTTAAACATTCACATAGAGGAAGAATTCAGTTAACGACTATATCTTGGATAGAATTCACTAATACAATTATATAACAATCAACTAAGTCCTAATTCAAATAGTTTTCTCTGGAAGTGAAAGCTAGAATCTAAAACCAAAATAAACTAATTAAAACTATTAATTTAATACATATTTTAATAAATAATAAATAAAATAAATGTTATCAGACAATGGTGAAATCAGTGTATAAACTATAAATGTTACAGTGATAGACAGTATCGCCCTACATTATTACACAAAATTCACATAGTTACACCTTTAAAGACTATTTCAACATTAGTTGATAAAACTTAATGTTACGCAATTTAATTATAAGAAATATATGTAGAATAATAATCCAAGTTTGTATTTTAGTTATAAGCTTCTTAATCTCTGATAATATTAGAAAATTTTATAAAATTAACCAATCTAAAAATACAATAGTAGCTGTCAAGTTGATATTATAAATTAAAATAACAAGTCTAATTTACATTCTTTTATATCAAATCAGTATTCAAAAATTGTAATAGAACTATTTTAAGAGATTTATACACAAATTAATATCCATTTCAAGTTATTTGCTCAAAGTCATATAAATTTCGGGAGTAGTAACTGCTCCTGATTAGCAGATTTCAAACATCAATTTTATATAGAAAAACTGACAAAAGTGATTTAAATAGCTATTTCATAAATTTAAGAATGCAAATTTTCTATATATTATTATCAAAGAAACATTCAAATATGTAAAAAAATTTTTTTTATTATTTTATATAAATTTAGGTTAAATTTTGCAAATTGAAACAATTGATTGCTAATTTAATGTCATTAATGTCATAATTAGGAAAAAGGTATAAAAGGCCGTGAATTTTGATTATCACTATCTTATGTCGCTCTCGTATGCCTCTTATTGGCAGATAAACTTGAACCTGATGTATTGAAGTCAGAAAGTGGTATGGTAACATAACCCCACATTTAACAAAAATTGAATTTAAGTAAATTGTTTAAGAAAAATATTAGAAAAAAAGTAACTAAGTATAATTAAGGTAATTACTGAATAATATGATCCATCAATATCAAACTTAATATTGGTAAGATTAACAAGATTTCTTATCCTGGTAGACATTTTTTCTACCTTAACCATACGACTAAGTGGATTTGCTTGCCTAACTAACGGGGAATAGCAACGCCGAGAACATAACCAGTGAAAAGTCAGTTATTCGAGGTACGTTTATTTAAAACATTTTTTTTGTGTTTGCGCATGACGTGTTAAATTAAAGCATGGACGAATGTTAGCATTTAATAAATATTTCACTAAAGGTATTAAATTAATTCCTTAATTATAATCAGATATTTTTCAGAGTAGTTCATTAATTTTCACCAGAATCCTATCCAAGATAAAGAGTCGAGCAAGCATATTTTAACTTTGTTAGGGCGCTTTTAAATTCAAACTAAGAAATAAAAGATAAATTAATCAAAGATATCATTTAATTAATAAATCAATAAATAAAAACATTAAAACTAAAACACAAGTAACATAAAATAACTAAAATAAATATCAACAATTAAAAATAAATCATAGCAATATATAAATGAGTCCACTTTTAATATCAAAATCTATAAATAATAAATGATTCTCTGTAACATGTGATTTTAAAATGAATAAAAAATATAAACTAATAGAATAAATACATAGGGTATTAAAAATAGAAATGAAAGTGGTTTGTTTTCGCTATTCAAATTATGTATTTAGTAAATATTAAAATCTCTTATTTTAATGGTAATCTGGAAAAAATTTAAAATATTTTTTTAAATATCATGTTAAGGATCTAGTTTATTCAGTGACAAAACAGTAGTCCTTTTAAATTTCAAAACATCTACAATTTTCGTTTTTCCAAAGTTTAGTTTACTTATTTGCTCTAAGAAATCTGACAATGTATCCTAAGAATCAATTTTTATAACTATTTTCGACTAAACAAATTATTGTTTCAAATAGGCGAATGTCTCGGGGGAATGTAACCTTTAACATAGAGTTATAGTTTATTTGTTTGGAGTTGGCAGTTAAGAAAAGTCATTTAATCGTAAAAATTTTTTAATGAGACAAAAGAAATTATTTGCTGGAGAACACAATACTTAAAAAGTATTAAAAGTTTCGGAGCAGGATGAAGAACTATCTTTTATTTGGAAAAAACATGGTTGAATATAGGAGAAACTGTTTCTAAAGCATGGCTGGACAACATTATTTCAAATTCTCGTCAGGCATTTTTGGAGGGATATTCAACGGGATTAAAAGGTCGCAGACTAATAATCGCACACATTGGCAGTGAATATGGTTTTGTAGAAAATGGGTTATTAAATTTTGTATCAAAGTCAACCAAAGATTACCACGAGGATATTACCTCTGATGTTTTTGAAGAATATTTTCCCAGCTATTGGACTTTTTGCCAAGTGCCGCAGTGGTTGTCTTAGATAATACCAGTTATAATTTAAAACTGGTAGAAAACTTACCAACGACGTCATGAAAAAAAGAAGATATTAAAGAGTGGCTCTAGAGCAAGAAGATTTCTTTTGACAACACCATGCTGAAAACGGAATTACTGCAAATTGCAAATCGCCACAAATTACAATATAAAGGATATGTAGTTGACTAAATAGCGAAGGAAAAAGGAGTAACTGTATTAGCTTATCACTGTTAATTAAACCCTATAGAATTAATATGGGCACAGGTAAAAGGTGAGGTGGCAAGGAACAATACAACTTTTAAATTTAATGACGTTAGACAACTTTTAATAAATTCTTTTGGAAACAACACGGGAAAATTGGACTAATGCAATAAACCATGTGAAGAAGGAAGAAGAACGATTGTGGAGTGTTGATAACAATATTGAAGAACTGTTCGAACCCATTGGAATTCCTACCCGACAATTAAAGGAGTAAGTGCTTTTTGCATTAATTTATATTTAATTCTTACTTTTTAATATGTAGCAATATTTTTATTTTACTTTTTATTTTAATTTGAATTATGCTTTAAAAAAACTTCGGTTCTACGGTCATGGGATCTATTCAGCTACCTGTTGTGACAATATTATTTAGGGGTTAGTTGGATTCTTTGAAAAATAACAACTATGACTATGTTTTAATAGAAATGTATACTACTTTTAGTTATTTTTCATGAACTACCCTCTCTTGGGCTTTGAAGGATTTGCATTTATAATGAATTCACTTTGCTGTTATACCATATTGTTTGGAATATGGTATAACACATTGTAAGTTTGACAAGCGTTTATGCAACCAGTCCTAGGACCAGTATTAATCAACAAGATTACAGTGCAAGACATATCCTTATTTTTTAATTCTAAAATACCTATTAACATAATGTCTGCATATACGTAATGGACTTTAAGTATACCTAAGTTGTTTAGTATATTTTACCTAATTACCGAATAAATAGCCAACAATTAATTCTGGAACAGAGGACTGTTTTTTTCTTCTTTCCAAACCACAAAAGTAATTTATTTCTTTCAGGTAAGCATTCAGGAAAAAAGCCCTTTTTGTATATGAACTAGTTACACTCATCAGTAGCGGCGTGCGTTCGCCCTCTCTCGCTATCGAAATGTGCAAGTAATCTGACGAGGAGTCTGTTAATGTTTCCCTGGCGTGTCATTATGCGGTGCTCTTATCGCTAGCTGGGCCACTGATTGCTTCATTTCAGACAATTGCCTGTTTATATTTGCGGACCGCAACATAGAATACACCGAATTTCTCATTTTCTTTTTCCTTATAGAATGAATACTCTTTTATGTCCTCCAATATATCAAATGTAGATTATAACACGTCCTTTCAAGTACCGACAAAAAATTTAAATTGTACATTTCTTTAAAATACAAAATACTAATTGCCTGTTGTATTCCTGTTTTTTTATCAGCATAATAAGCATAAACATAATATAAATAGCAAATAGCAGCAAGAAAATATTTAAAAAATAAAAATATTTTTCATCTAAAGTCAAATTAATTTAAATTCCTATTGTTGTGCGAGGAAGCGCTGTTGTTAAGCAAAATATATCTAAAAAAAATAATTTTAGCAACCCTTACTTTGTGGAACTCTATTGTAGTTAGGGCAATAAACAAATAACTAATAAATATAATTTCTATAGTTCTTTTTGACATGTACTAAGAATAGAAAAATATCATCCGTATAAAATTAATGTTAATATACAACTAACGAGATTTGATTTTTTTTACTAACAAAAAGATTGAAGAAAGATTATTGTGCACAGATTTACGATCCTCTACAGGGCTGGGGTGGCGTTGTTTATTGAGTGGGTGTCGTATTGTCCTGGATGAATTTTGAGGGGTTGTGAGTGGAAGATAATGTCTCGATGCAACAGAAGAGTATCTTTTTGAGGTAGCGAGGTCTGTTGGAAGAATTCGCAGGCAACAGGCTTAAATTTCGTGGCTTGCTGGACATCGTGGGGATTCGGGTACAGAACTGTGGCTGTATTGTTCCCTTACTGTCAGCCATTTGTTGTGTTATAGGGAAACTACAGAAGACTTATAACCTGACAGTTCATGTCCAAGAGATCAATGAGGATAGCCCATTAAAAAATGCAGTTTTTTGAATAATGCAAGAATTATGCAATCAAAATCTCCGCTTCAATCCTCAAATACTGTTTCTGGATGAAGCAAAATTGATTTACATGGAACAGTGAATCGACAAAACTACAGATATTTTTCATATGGTGCATAGATTCAACACATCACCAACTTTACGTATGGCGTTTATTGACGTTCCGAAGTAAGTTGGTAAGGCGCTTCAAGGCGCTAGTGATGAGCGAGACTAATCTTGGTCTTGCGGTCTTGGTCTTGGTCTTGCAGAAAATGCAAGACCAAGACCAAGACCAAGATCAACTTCAGACTGCAAGAACAAGACCAATACCGAGCAGTGCAAGACTTATGCAAGACCAAGACTTAGCATTGCAAGATATACGCAAGACCAAGACCAAGCTTGCAAGAGTCTTGCGGTCTTGCGTCTTTTAAACATATAAACTGAAAAATAAAGCAGCCGTGGATTATTTTAAACTCTAAAGCTTTGGTTTCCTAGGATAGCGGTGCCGCAATAAAGCGGCCGTAATTTGACGACCGTTCAAGACTGCCGCTATCGGTGAGCACAGATGTAAAGTAAGAGTTTAACGTTATTGACCCCTCAATACATTTTTGTATTTGCTTTTGTTTTGTGAGTTTATAGTTTGTTACATATCTTGTGTTTAGTTTCATTATTTTACAATAATTAGAGTGTTTCTGTATTAAAAGCACAAAAATGGATGAGTTGGACTTGCCAATGATAATATTTTTGGAAGACAAGTCTTCATCGGAAGAAGAAACGAAAAGGTCGGAAGAAAGTAAAATTTTTAAGAAACGGAAAACTGAAGGCGTCTATGAAATCTTAATATGTTGTCACCTTCAAACAAATGATGAAAAATTTAGACAATATTTTCGTTTGACCAAGACCAAGACTAACAAAACGTTGGCCGAATGTTTTACACTAATAATCTCTGCTACCCACTACATGGCAAATATTATGTAAAATATACAGTGAGTATTTTGATTTTATAACCTTTAATAGTAAAGTGTTGGGTTCCTTTAATTTAATCATGTTCGGGAAAAGTTTTTTTATTTGAAATTAAATCGCCCTCGTTTATCCAAGTTATTTTTTCCTGTCCTGGTCTGATATACGGCCCTTCATTATTATCGACAGGCTCGTTTAGCTCTTCATTTGTAGCCTGGTTCAATCTTAGTTCTGCTCCAGCTGATAATTGTTGACCACTTAGATTATCGATAAACCCCTCATCTTCGTCGCCTAAATCTTCATCAGACAAAACGTTTGCATTTAAAAACGTATTTGCGAATAAAGTTTAATTCAACCGTTTAGTTATTTATTGTTCTTAATAAGATGGACTTTCACATAATAAGGGTTAGTACAATTAATTTCATTTGCCTCCGGAGGTTCTATAAATATATCTTGAACATTTAAGTCATCTTCATACGTGAACTGCAGAGCTTCTTCCTCTGCAGAGGAAGAAGCTCTCCTGGAAAAAAATCACATAATATTTTCATTGACTTCCATAAACAGCTAGCGTTACCATAATATGGTAACAGGGAAGAAAACGAACCTAACTAATTATTTGAAAATAAACTAGCACAAATTATTATTGGCCATCCTATAAAGTACATTTTACCTATAATTTGTACGTATTATAAATAAATAAAAGTTAACGAAGGAGTTTGAAATTTACTTACTGTAATCGAAGGTCATGATAATCCATGACTTGCAAAAGAGTCGTTTTTAACGATCGCTCAATACACACAACAAGCCCTATATGAACGTCGAATAACTACTAACGAATAAATATACCTATGTATTAAGGATCCCAACTCACAGAGTTCAAATTTATAACCTCAAAAATATATGGCGGCGCTTGATGTATAACCATGTGAGCGTAACCGTATGGTAACGCCAGCCGTTAAAGGGTTAAGTTAACATTTCCAAATCGCTAAATAGGGAGGCGAGTATTAATACAATGGTCAGCAAGATCTCCTGATCTTATCCCATTGGACACTATGTTATTTAACGTTAAAAGAAATTTTTATTTAAGAGCATTTCATTGATATTCATATTTTTTTTTACGTTATGAACAATTAAATACTACACATCAGATATTTTATTATTTTTATGTTAATAAATTTAAAAACGGAAACATTTTTGGATAACGAATAAAGAGACCTTTCAAACGATATATCACAAGCCCATACTTCCCATTTAAAAAATTGGGGATTGTAACTGTCACTCAAAGGGGGTTGAAGGTAGGGATCAAATTTGCATTTTTAAGAATGTCAATTTATAATTAAAATTTGACGCGTTTCTGGATTTTCTATAAATATGTACAATGAACGAAATAATGAGTGTATTCCATTTGGCTTTTTCACATTCGAGAACTGTCACAGTCCAGTGTTTCATAAATAATTAAAAAAAATCTGTATTATTTGCAAGACAACTCAGAAACTATGTAAAAGTTTCTCAGAATTATCAAACAAATATCAGGGAATTTTTTGAAATAGACCAAAAATAAAAATAAGAGATAAACACAACCACAACTTTTAAAAACCTCACCTCACCAAAAACCATTCCAAATTCTTCTTCTTTCAGTGTGCCACTCTGGATAATTTTCAAAATATTCGTGTCCTCAAAAAAATTTCCGGAAATAATTAAAAGCTCTAATGATATTATAAGTAAAAAATTTTATAGTAATATTGATATAAACTCTGTGTTAGACGGTTTAGGGTACTTCTTTTACGTTTACTTAGGCAAATTAAAATACTTTTGTGATAATCTTTCTGTATTAATACATTATTTTATTTTCTTTTGTTCGATCTGAGACTTTTAAATAGTTTTTTATGTACCAATGATGATAAACTGTCTATTATAGTCGAGCATGAGCCGAGACGAGACCAAAGACAGTTTTTCGCAAAGGTGCATATTACATTTTTTCGTCGTCCTCTTCCTACTTTTATGAAATTAAGAACACACCTGTTTGCTGACCCCGACTACGTCCCACACTCCCAACTGAAGACTCGATCATAAATTATATAAATTTATAAAAAATTCTAATTAAAGTGTAAAATTGCTTGTAACCATATTATAACGTTGGGCGTCAATTTGTGATATGATTTAAATGTTGAGAGTGAATTTATAAAAATATTTAGTTAACTTTTAAAAAAATAACAATATACCAAAAGAAAAAATGTAATTTACAATAAAACAACCATTAATCTTAATTTCGTCTTTAATTAGTTGTAAAAGATATTTCAATAATTAACAAAATTTATAAATGTTTATCACAGCAAAAATTATGATAGTTAAATACCTCGGCTAGGGGTGAGTAAGTTCATTAGCTCTGACTATAGTACAATATTTGTTTCTTTAAGAAATTATAAGGGCGCCACTGAAATCTTTTTATTTTTTATGATTCTACTGAAGAGAGTTGTTTTAAGCTGAGTTATTTAAATAAGTATTATTAGATGACAGAAAGATGTCAGAAAAAACTTTCTATGAAGCAAAAAAAAATGAAAATGAACCAACAGATAAAAGATAAATAGATTTCCTTGGTGCTAAAATAAATGAAGTTTAGAATACGTTACAAAAAAATAATCCGCAAACAGTTCTTTACAACTACTTATTCTAATACAGTTGACGATACGACAATGATTTTGATATTACGTTTAAGAAATAAAGAAAAACGAGACAGCTGTATAATATTATAAATGCATTTATTTACGTTGGTCGACTTATCTTTTTTTACATCTGCGATCCATTGGTTGATCCAGGAGAGGGCTGGTCCAGTGAAGGGTTGGTCTGGTGAACAGTCCACCAATGTAGAACCAATCAGCGGTAATTCGGTAGTAACTCAGTAATGTCTTTGAAATTGGGATTGTCTTTGAAATTGAAATTTGTAATGTCTTTGGTATTTTATATTCCAATGCTGTGTGTAACACCAATGACAATAAGAGAATCAATCGTGTTTGAAGGTATTGGACTATGCCACATTAAAGATCGTGTATAAAGTTGGAATTACTGACAGGAATCGTTTATAATAATTAACATGTTAAGAACTCTATACAATAGATGGTGTTAGCGTTAGCCATATAATTAATTTAAAAATACTACGTTTTTAGTTAACATATCATGTTACATGCTCTATTTAAATCATATGCTACAAAATTAAATAAAGATACATATTGTTTAGTTTGTTTGTGAAATTATGAATATTAAAATCTAGCGAATTTCGTAAATACTTTATTTGAAAACAGCAAATGACAGTAATTATCACAGATCTGGGTAAATGATCCCATCACCGTTCTCGAACATCATAGCAACCACAGCGGACGAAAAGAGTTTGCGGACGTGCAGATGTAAAGTACTTGTCTTTAAAAATAGTCGATTTTTCATCCGGAAATTTGTACGAAAACTTTTTCTAGAGGTCGAAGAAAAAATAATTCATGATATATTTATACACAGAACTCAATATGTTTTATAGTTTACACATATTATATTAATGTTCTGTGGGTTACAAATCATAAAATGTTCTTGACAGTTAAGACAACAGTTAATACAGCAATACTTCACCGATTTTCGGGCACTTACTCTAAAAATTTTCACTTATATTATCACAAGAGCTTAAATTATTTCCGGAAATTTTTTTGAGAGCACGAATATTTTAAAAATTATCCCGAGTTGCGAAGTGACGAGGAAAAATTTTCCAGCACTAATGCAGCGTATTGTGTACTCAAGAAGATAATGAATCTTAATGATTTCATTTTGTATTAACATATGTTAAAGACTGATTTATCAGAAAAATTATAGTAAATCCATTACTACGAGGATATGTTTGTGAAGAAAAATCAGGGTGCTAAGGCATCAAGTATTTTTAATAACAACCATCCTGCTTAAAGCGTAAGCCTCCAATAAATTAACAAGTTTGAAGCACCAAATTTTTAACGAAACAAAAGGGATTTTCTTACTTTATTTAAATTAAAAGTCACAACAATAAACGTCCTCACCCTTTTTTCTCTAGTTGCCGGATTTGAATAGCTGCTACAGTTTTAAGTGCGGAATAAATTAAGTCGGAATTAAATTCGTTACCAGATGATAGATTATATCGATTGAGCAGTTCATTAGCCACGTCTGTAATTAAGGAAGAAACGTAAATCTTATAATGGTATTGCCCAGAAGCAATTATCCACTGAACGCTCTAGTATAAACATATTCATTTAATCAGTTTTCAAATAGTAAATTTTCTAATTTTTTGTTAAGAATTTTTTATTTTTATACCTGAAATGAACATAAAAGTATTTTATTAGTTTTCGCACTTATAATGTTATACAAGGCTATCAATGGTAGTTAGTTAAATAAAAGAATAAACTAAATAAATGCATTGCCTTACACTTCTGATTAATAATTCTTAATAATTGAAGAGTGAAAGCAACAAAGGTGGCTAGTGCCAAAATTTCAAATTTTCGGTTGTATCAATAAAAAGATGTTATGTAACATCCTTTATGTCCCAACAAAGGCGGTAAGTGCCAGCATTTATAATAAACTATATACACTTATTAAGAAGATGGCGCTGCCGTTAAGTACCTTGTTTATTTCCTAAAAAAGGTGGTGCCAGCCGCCATTTGGTTTGTTTTTCTTTGTTGTTTACTACGGTATGCAGTTTAGTGTTGATGTTTGTTAAGTTAAAGTTATTATGAATAACTCAAATGAGAAAACGCGTAGGAGTAGATGTAGTGGACGTTTCGGTGAAGAACAAAAACAGCTTAATCAGTCAGCTTCGCAGATTTTGAAACTCTATGAAATAAAATATTTCTTTGTAGGTGTTTTGCAAACGTCAGTTTGCCTGCAAAAGTGTTGGTTACTCCTGGCGTAAGAGTCGAAAAATTTTATAAACAAAATTCGCAGGTTCAGGGTTCGTATCTAATGAACCTTATATACACCTGGTGCCAGTTAACAGACGTCGACATGGCTCTTACGAAAATCCTGAAGATAGTAAGCGTCAAACAACTGTAAATTACACTATCCCGGGAGAAAATGGAAATTTCGTGCAATAAGTGTGTAAAAAAACTGTTTGGATACGTTCGCTGTGACGAGAAAAAAAATCGATGGACTTATTTCTAAAAAGAAAGCAGGTCAGACATTTAACAGCGATAAGAGAACATGTAATAAAAAATCAAAATTTTCTGAAAATGATCGCAACGCTATAAGAGCTCATATAAACTCGGTGCCTAGAGACGTTGGACTTTATACTCGTGCAAAAAGGAGTACCAAAGTCCAGATTTAAACATAAACAGGTTTTTCAACGCATTTAAAAAATTTTATCCCGAAAGTCCAGTAACTTGTAAATTTTATAGTGCGGTATTCAATAAAGACTTTCCTAAACTTTCGTTTCGAAGTTCTAGAATGGACACATGTCATACTTGCGATTGCGAAGTTCGAGCAAATACTGGAACAAGTAAAGCAGCACAAACCAAACTAGACCTCCATCATGCTAAAGCGCAGAAAGCCTGGGATATGATGAAAGAAAATACTATTCTTTCTCAACAACTAGGTAGTGAGTTGTGTTGTCTATCTATGGATCTTGAACAGGTGTTGTTTGTACCAACACTGGTACACTCTGATATGTTCTATCTATCACAGCTTTCGTGCTTTAACTTCGGAATTCACGTCGGAGACACAAACCATACATTAACCAATGGGTATGGCATTATCCTTCCGTCCTTCCTTGTTAATATAAACCACCCATAGTGTGGACCAAACCTTTGGTAAGTAACCCAGTGCTAAGCTTGCTTGCAGCAGAATGCCCGTTCTGTTTGTAGTATGGCAGGAAAAACTCCATTCTCCCCTGGATTTGGGAACTGTAAATATCACCTGTAAATGTTAAGGCGCAGGCTCAAGCCTTTTGGTAATAATAATAATAAAAAAACAAGTCAATGTATAAAATACAGACTGATTTGTTATTTGTTCTTCTCACTTTAGGTACTCTCGATACACAATGTTTATACCTATCGAAAATGAAATGTTCGGGATTATTTTCTCTGTAACAATGTCCATTTCAAAATCTATTTTCTCAGTAAATTATCAAGAACAATCCCCGAAAACAAAACGAACGGCGCATTTATATCTGACTCTATATTGTTACTTAAAATTAAATTTTGAGTACAAAAGAAAAATCCCCTCAATAACTCGTTTATTGTTGTAAGTTTGAGTTAACAAGGTCTGAAATTAAAGATGGTCCCGATAGCGATTTCATCATAGAAGACGGAGATGAAATATTGTAGTTGAGCGTCGCCAAGAGAGAAGATACACACAAAAACGGGAGAGGTGCAATTTTTCTTTTGCTACAAATCTGAAATTGCCGCCACGTATAATAATGTTCGTTTATTCAAAATGCAAATTCACTTGGTCTCGACAACTTGTATTAATGGAATTTACGGAGATCCGCAAATATATAAAGTTAACCAGAAAATGCGATTTTGATTTTTGACATAAAACTTTTACAGTTAGTTGTGCAATTTGCACAAGAAGTAAACCGTAAATTTTTTTATTTAAAATTTATAAATTAAATAAACTGGGAAGTATAGGGCTTCTCAGAGATGAGATAAGGCCTAAGTCTCGGTTTCGTCTTGTTACATAATCTCCTAAATATTATGATACAAAAGCTTAATTGGATTTTGAATTTGAGTATTTTTATTAATTTAAAATATAATATTTCATATCTTAAACAAAATTATAAATAATTTCAAAATTTCACCCTATACAATTCATAATAGACCCTACATGGTATAGTTCGTTGAGATCTATTGTTAAGGAGCTTTTAAAACATAAAAACATACAGGGTGCTTCATAAAAAATATAAATCATGGACAATGCCAGACTTGCGTGTATGTATCACCCTGTACATTTAAATTTATGTTTAAAAAGCTCACAATTTCATAAATTTAAATACTCACAGAAATTGTTTAATGTGTTGCCGATATTTAGGGCATTACTCTTTTAATCTAAAATTTTTTGATTGGCCAAAAGTATGTAAATAAAATATAAATAAAGTAGTACGTAGTTAAAAATTTCATTGCAATTTAAATAAGCAGAGAAATTTAAGTTTACTTTTCACGTGTATGTTATGAGACCTCATTACGTACATGTTATTGTTAAATGTCACTTACAAGGAATGTCGACAATGCGATTTTTGACGTTTACACACAAGGGAGTAGAGAAATATATAATAAAGAGACTTTAAAGGTGAACGAAGATGGACTGATAACTCTCTTGTTTCTGGAAGGATACAACTGCGTTGGATTTGAATATTGAATATTTCAATTTAGCATTTTTTTATTTTTGTATATAGGTAGGTAGATAGACAGATTAATAAAAATAATACTCTTGAATATACTTCATTAATTTCATGTCGTGAATTAAATGCCAATGTCATATATGTAAACGTTATAAATCATAGGATAGAACGAAGTATGCCAAAAGGGTTCGTTTGAATCGAAATAACGGGAATGATTAAATCCAGAGAGGGATATTCGTTTATCATTGAACTGTGAAAGGCATGTTTCCCATAGAGTACGAGAATCATAGGTGGATCGTACAGTTCCTTTATAATTGACCCATGATAGTCATAATACTCAAAGAGTGACAATTTGTTATTTAAACTATTTTAAAACAAAAGCATGACATTAAAGCTCTATAACTAGGTGTTTATAAAACAGGCCTATATAAATCACTACCAAAGTTTAAAAAAGTGACCTCATACATTGTTGCCAATAACAAAAAATACTAACATATGTTTTTAAACCGTAAATAAAATTTTCACAAGAGGTATTTAAAAAATTATAATGTACAATATACTTACAATTTCCTAATTTCCATTTCCTTCTCCATCCAATCCATAACTTCCTCTCTCACCACCCCTTCCACTGGAGTCCCCTGGCTCTAGCCATCACATCCAATGGGTAGGATCTTGCCAGCACCGCTGCTGCTAACCCTCCCACTGTCCTGTACCCTTGCACCACCCGCAGCAACTTTCCTCTCTGAACCCTCAGTAGCGGTTTAATCCCTACCTGTACTCCCACTCTGTCACCCCACAGTTCCGCCCCGTACAGCATACTCTGCTCAATCGTTCTACCAATAACTCTTCTCTTCCATTTTCCCGGTCCTGCAACACACCTAAGTATTTTACCAATTCCTCGATGTGAATTTTATTTCCTTTCACCATCACCTCCAACTTCCTCGCCTTGATGCGTCCCTTCGCCAGTAATCCCAATGTCTTCTCTTCGGCCACTTCCAATCCGCATTCCTCTATCTTTTCCACACTCTTTCTACACATTTTCTCCGCCTTTTTATCTATCTCTGCCTCTCCCTTTGCCGTACATACCAGTCATTCGCATAAACCACATCTTCACATTTTATCCCACAAACCTCATTAATCACGTATTTCCAGAGCGAGTCAACCAAAACCCGCTCCGTCAGGTAATCCTCTAAGTTAATTAGCCGCTTACCCACTCCAAGCCTAGCCAAGACACCCAGCACTGCCATTCTGCTAACCCCATTGAACGCATTCTCGACGGCGAAGAATACAAGTAGGGCCAGTTTTTTATTTCTCCAACTGCCCTCCCTAGCATTTTTCACCAAGCTCACCACTGTGCCCAGTGCAGAAATACATGACTTCCCCTTCACAAAAAAATGCTGGTTTCCCCTAAAGCCCATTTCTTTCCACTTCCTCCTCAATTTTTGTTTTTATTATCCCATCCAAAACTTTTCTTATCCCGCACAGCAGACTGATGGCCTTGTAGTTCCCTGTCCGCTTTCCCTCTCTACCCGCCTTCGTCACCAGTACCACTTTGGCTACTTTCCACGCTTCCGGAAACTCTACATCCCTCAAAAGCTTGTTGAAAAGTTCCAAGAAATACTTCCCATTATCGTCCAACAGTATTTTTATTAACTCCCCTGTCAAGCCATTTATTTCTGGAGCCTTCCTATCCTTGATACCACGCCCTTCCTTCTCTATTTCCTTCATCTCTACCGGCCTTATCCCCCTCAATTTACCCGCTCTACCCGAATTATATTATGCCCTACTCCTTCTCCCACTGCAAATATTTTTTAATAATTTCTTTTTCCCAATCTTCCTCTAGCACAGTATTCATATTTCCCTCCATTCTTTTCACTGCTATCTCATAAGCCTTACCCCATGGATTATTGTCCAATTCCCCCACCAACTTTTCCCACTTTCTTTTCAGATGGACAATTGGAAATTAATAACAAATTAACCTAACCTAACCTAACCTAACCTAACCTAACCTAACCTAACCTAACCTAACCTAACCTAACCTAACCTAACCTAACCTAACCTAACCTAACCTAACCTAACCTAACCTAACCTAACCTAACCCTAACCTAACCTAACCTAACCTAACCTAACCTAACCTAACCTAACCTAACCTAACCTAACCTAACCTAACCTAACCTAACCTAACCTAACCTAACCTAACCTAACCTAACCTAACCTAACCTAACCTAACCTAACCTAACCTAACCTAACCTAACCTAACCTAACCTAACCTAACCTAACCTAACCTAACCTAACCCTTAGATACTTTTTATTACTCTACAAAGATAAAAATGAGTGCATCTATTATAGCATATTTCATAACAAGTGCGGAAAGTGAAATATTATGCACGAGTAAAGTTTGGCAGGAGCCGCGCAGCGGCGAGTACGGGAACGTAACGAGTGCAAGAAATACACTTTCCAACGCGTTGTGTATACGATTTTTCCTATATTTTTTATAATTATGAATTTTCTAACTCTATTATTTATAAAATTTATTTTAATTGTTAGTCATATTAAGAATTTTAACGGGTTTAGATATTGCATAGAAATATAATTAATTAATATCAAATAACCATCTTTCTCAGGAATTAACATCAAAATTCTTTATTAGTTAAATATTTTAATTTTCTTCGTGAACTCCATAAAAATTTAAAGTAAAATGGTTGTTGGAACAGTTAATGAAATAAATTGGAACTTGAGAAATGTTATGTGTTATTAATATATTTTGAACATTTTTATTTACGTTTAACTCCTGTTGTATGCGCCAATCATGTACAACTCCTAGCGCTAAATACGGAAAAAATTTAATTCAAAGTGCAACAGACACTAGTAGTAATATTAGTATGAATTATTATACAAAAATTCAGAATAAATTTACCACATACACAACAAATAGGTACACAGGGTTTTATTACCCAATTCTTCACCTGTAATTCTCAATTTTTTGTTGTTTCTGTTTTACCTATCCATACTATACCAAAATTCCACTTATTGGCATTCACACACTTCTATAAGAAATACAATAAATACTTAGGATAGGACTTTTTTACCTTAGAACTTGGAACAGAATCAAAACCATACCTATGTGTATATTTGGTTGCATAGATAATGCAACTCATAAAAATGTTTTTATAAAAGTAGGTATTAATTCGACATTTATTTTACCAATATATAATATTTCTTTGTTCAAATTGAACAAACCAAAGTGATTTATTCACAAAAATTAATATTTTTATTCGTTAATCTTCTTTAAATTATTACGTTCTGTGCGTTTTTAAAAAATATCACACGTGTGTGATATGTTGTCCGATTCTCCACCCTAGCTGGCTAAGATTCACGAACATAGGTCGAGCTGTTTCGGAAGAATTGTGCCCAACGACTCATACAATAATTTTTGTTTTGATTTGATAACAAGTATTGCGTTGTAAAAATTGCTATGAAAATGCATGAATAGGTCAACTGATTTTTATTTTTGAGTAGGTAGATAGATATGACTATTAAATAAGTAAGGGAAATATTTTTTTTATTTTGTCTTTGCATCAGTTGTCCTCGCGTTCTATCAAATGGATTGAGATATAGTTCTATTCAAGTAGTCCCCGTATTATTCTACCTTGGTTAATAATGAACAACTTTACTAGGACTTCAACAAAAGTCAATAAAGTTAGGTTCTACAGCTAGTAGTGATTATAATGTTTATAATCAATTAGCGGAATTATTCGGTTGTGGGAAAACTGGCCGCCTGTACCTGTGAGAATATAAACATTTTATTAAATAAAAAATCTGCTTTATTAAATAAAAAGTAAGGCAACGACATGCGGTGTTCCCAAGCGGTCACCCATCCAAGTACTAACCGCACCCGACACTGCTTGACTGCGGTGATCGGACGAGAACCGGTATATTCAGTGTGGTATGGTCGTTGCCTGAAAATATACTGGTTTGTATAATCATATAATAAATTTGGCAAATTAAATTATATACTAACGTTTTATTTATTTATATGAAAATAATTTTTTAAATGTCATCTAAGTGCAATGTTTTAACTCTTGGAAACGACATTCGTCCGGACATCGGAAACATCCAATCAATAATGTATTTTTCCTACGACCACATATGAAAGTGCTAGTTTGCACACTTATTTGTACTTAAGAAAGTAGCTAATATCAATACACGTATTGAAAAGTAAAAAAATATAGTTCTATGATCTGTGACATTTACGTCAAATTTATCAATAGTAAAAACACATGAATGTCAAAGCAAGGACCATTTAATTTTTTTAAATCTTCCTTGTGTCAAATATTGCCAATACAAATTTTTCTGTATAAAGTAAGAAAAAGAAAAAAGTTTCTTATAGGTTTTTAAATTTTTAAAAAATAAACATATTTTTATTCAGTATTATTATTATTTTTATAAAAACACTTTTAGAAAGAAGAACAGTTTATTCTTCTTTTTTATATTGTGTTCCGTGCATGTGTCTAATGTGGATTTTTGAAGTTAGTATGTTTGTGTTTCTGTTTACAATTATCTTTGTGTCTATTATTATTACATTACTTTTCAATTAATTTCACCAACTGACCATTTTACTTTTAATTTTTATAGAGCCCACAAAAAAATTAAA
Source organism: Ophraella communa (assembly GCA_035357415.1). Lineage (NCBI taxonomy): Eukaryota > Metazoa > Arthropoda > Insecta > Coleoptera > Chrysomelidae > Ophraella > Ophraella communa. The sequence goes on from CM068979.1 coordinate 64,316,230, forward strand.
ATGTCCTGAGAAAGGTGGTTATTTGATATTAATTAATTATATTTCCATACAATATATAAACTCGTTTAAATCCTAATTTTTAACATAACTAACAATTAAAATAAATTTTATAAATAAATTTAAAATATTTATTATAATAAGAAATATTGGGGTCGTAGGAAAAATCGTGTACACAACGCGTTGGAAAGTGTATTTCTTGCACTCGTTACGTTTCCGCACTCGCCACTACGCGGCTCGTGCTAAACTTCACTTGTGCGTATTACTTCACTTTCCACACTCGTTATGTAATATACTATAGTATAATTAATTTAATAGATTTTTACATTACTAGTCTGGAAAGTATACTTTTACAGTAAGAGTGAGGTCAGGAATTCGAAACGAGTACTGTAAAAGTTTACCAGACGGGTGACGTACATTTTATTTCATATTGTACCCTAAAACAGTGAAAAAATAAAGTATTAGTATATTTATTTGCGTTCGATATTTTTAAAATTTGCATTTTGCATTTAGCTGGCATGTAGTTAATAACCATATTATTATATATGTTATACAGGGAGAGTCGATTCTTAGTAATAGTAGACTTTCTCTAGGCAGAGTCAACACTCACTAAAATTATCAGTAACAGTTGATTGAAAACAGACAGATCAACTTTTCCTAGGAAGATGAGATAATTATGCCTGCCGTGGTTTAGAAAAACTTGATTTGAAAATGCTGTCTGAAAATGTGACCGAAGCAGCTACCTACAAACATAATCCAAGAAAATGAAGTTCCTATGGATAAAATATTAGCTGTGAGGACTGTTGCAACTTCACAATCACTTGGAAGTGGACAAGGTTTCTTTAAATGCTCTTGCAACACTAAATGCGAATCCATGAACTGTACCTATGTGTAAAAAGAAAAAAAGAGCTTTGCAACTCAAAGTGTCACAAATCTTTACCTTATTGTAATAAATAATTAACATTTATATCTCTTTATGTTTTATAAGGGTTTTGGATTTTGTTAGTTTTTCTTAAACATACTTATGTTTTTCTTTCTGTGTTGATTTTGTCTTTTAATTTGTTTTTTAGTACGGTTTCCTTAAAAATAGTGAACTGTTACTATCTCAAGTCAGTAAGAGTAGGTATACTTTTCCTGGGTATAGTCAACTCTAACTAGTAAATGTTGATCGAAATTGAATACTTGCCGCCTTTAATCAACTTTTACTGAAAATACCAGTAAAAGTCGACTTTATCTAGGAAGATTCAACTCCTATTGGATAATCGACTCTCCCTGTAACATAAACATAATATTGTTTTTAAGTCTTTATTGTGATACTATCAGTGGTTGTCATTATCTGATTTTTACGAAACGGCACACGATCAATTCATGCCCGGAAACTGTTAATATAGGCAATAAGTAAGTTCTGTTCATTATTTTGCTGTTGAGTTTCAATATATATGTATATTCAAACGTTTGAAACCTAACTGAGTTTTTATTAGTTTTTAATATGTAGAAGGATATAAAATATTACGGATTGAAATCAAGTATGTAAAGATCTCAGAATTAACTAAAATCTGTTGTGAGATAAAAAAACCTGTTGGGTGAGTGCATTAGGACTTTTCACAGTTTGTAATTGACTTTGCCTGGTATAAAGTAAAATTTTGCAAACATACGCATAATATTCATCAAACGTAACTGCCTTTTTGCAAGTGTGGTAATACAGCCACAAATTTCGTTTAGAGAGAACATTGGCGGGAAGTTGGTGTCTGTGGGGGTGATTCCTATCTGATAACGATGTGAAATCAGCGCATAACAACGCGGTTTACCCCATTATAACAGAGATGGGGTCCCTTCTTTACTGGTATGGACCCGTTGTGACTTCCAACCTACTACTCTCAATGCATTTTCATTCTAGATAAATCGAGATGATAAAATATGGACTTTAGTTTCGTATTAATGTTGGAAAGCGGTCTTGGACGGCCTCGTGATATATGAGTTTATAACCGGTGGTTCATTTACACATTGTACGAGGATAGATTAAAAAATTATTCACGCGGATTATACTTAAATCCTGATATATTATACTGAATGACATTCTTATTTTACAACTATAAATCAATATTTTGAACAATTTTGTACATTTTAGTATTACGAGGGTTGTCTGAAAAGTTTCCGACCTAAGAAAGATACTAGACATTTTTTCTTCTTCAAATTAATTTTTATTTTTCTACATAGTCTCCTTGTATATACACTTTTCCCAGCAATGCTCCCATCTCTTCAATCCGTCCAAATAGAATTCGGCGTCTTTCTCTGCAAAATAGTTGTTTACGAAGGTGATGGCCTCCTCATTCGACGAAAATCTCTGTCCTCCGAGCGCAACTTTTAGCTTAAGGAACAAAAAAAGTGGCTTTGGACTAGATCTGGTGGTGAATCAAAATTCTTTTTTCTGCAAATGTGGCCGTTATTCCGTCACTTCCCAGCCGAAGGAACAATCTTTGCTTTTTTGTAGCCGATTCCCCTTCGGAGTTCATTGTTTTGACTGTGTTTTTGTTTCTGGAGTATAATGGTGTATCCAAGTTTCATCTACAGTAATTAATAGGCGCCAAAACTCTGATTTATTGCGCCTAAACTGCACCAACAGAGGGTTGGAATTGTTCATTCAAACACGTTTTTGTTCCAAAGTGAGCAAACGCGGCACCCAACGCGCGGGCAGCTTTCTCATACCTAAATCTTGATTCAATATATGACAAACACGTTCTTTGGACATGTTTATAGCCTCTGCTATCTCTCTAATTTTAACTCGACGGTTGTCTAGCATCTTTTGGTGAACTTGAGCGATATTATCGTCAGTGGTTGCAGTTTTTGGACGTCCCGAACGTTCATCGTCACCCAAGCTGGCACGGCCACGTTTAAATTCAGCAGCCCAAAATTTTACGGTGGTAAATGATGGAGCAGAGTCCCCGTACACAGCGTTCAACTCGTCTTTGATTTGCGTAGGCGTATTGCAATTCAAAAACAAATATTTAATGACAGCTCGATACTCGATTTTTTCCATTTTCATAAAAACAATAACATTGACTCACTCAAATAATTGTCAAACAACAACTGCGCGTCTAAAATGGCTGAAATTTTAGTGGGTACCTTTCAAAGCATGCGCAAACACATTCCCCAATTTTTGTTTACGAGTGGTGCCATCTTCATGTTAAGGTCGAAAACTTTTCAGACAACCCTTGTATTTAACTCGTAAGGAACTCATTATTTAAGCATTTTTGCAAATTATTCACTTAAATGTTTTTAAATTAGTGCTTAATAGTGTTGTATTCAAAATTGAAATAGGTTTTGGTTGCGTTATCACTCAAAGAACACCCCTGTTTACACTGCGAATATTCCATTAACTCTATTAATTCAAGAACTGTTTAACGACCATGCCTTGCCTAAGAAAAATCCTAACCTACCATAAACAACAAAAACATTGCCATATGGATTTCCTCAGACAATGGTATACCTGAAAGCAAATCTTTATAACAATTCCATTAAAATACAACAAGCCCTCTCTGGCTAAATATGTAGCTTTGTGTTTCCAAATGAACCTTAATGAACTTACCAGGCAATAACTGTCTGTATAGAGCACACAGTAAACTTACGCACAGCTACCTCATGACCTTAATACGTCTTCCACTTTGCACTACTTGTAACCGCCTTGTTGTGGTCAAGCATGACCTCAAGAAGTTTTACAGCTTCAGGCGAATACTTCTTCAGCCTCCCCTTACAACTGCGACGCCTTCTTAACAATTCTAGCCAATTGCTTATTGAAATTCCTAGACATATTTGTTTTTAATAAAATTTAGCAATTATACAAAAAAATTTTATTTTAAAAATGATTATACTATCGAATGCTTCTTGTCAATTCACGCCTCTCATTTTCCACTGTTCACAGTTTTCAAAGTTCATTATTAAAGAGAATTTAGAAGCTCCGCTGATTGATCTGAAAAAATTACAAAAATATCAAAATCGGGCACAAGATTTGGCAATGGAGTGCATTCTCCTGGTACAAGATCCCCTTGTTGTTCTCTCTCGTAATGTTTTCCAAACTCTCAAAAAGTAAGGTTGGTTTACAGTTTGACCTTGGAACCATTTTGGTTATCATAATGCCGTTGATGCCAAAAAACTGATAAGCATGAGTTTACTAGTAAATTTTAAAATCTATAACATTGCTTACTATCTAAGATTAGCTTGTTTCGTAAGTTTATAATAATTTAATAGTTAATCATACTACCAGAATCTTCATAGAATTACTTTGAGACTTGATGCAGCAGTGGTAAATGATGTAGTTTGTTTCCAGAGTGCATCCAGTTTCAATCCATGGTTTAAACCCAGGAATTTATTAATGCATTTATTTACGTAAGTAAACTGCTTACTTTCAGTTTGAGATTCAGATATTTATGGCTCAGATATTTATGGCTACAAACAAATTTAACCATAAATTTTAGGATTTATCTAACACAGTGAATTTATATAGAATTAAAAAAAAATAAGAGATTAACTGCTTTAGAGCAATACATTTTTTTTATTAAGTTTATTTCTAATTAATTTAAATTTATTCAATTTTTTTTACTATACCTACTTATTTCTTTTTCCGCCTACCTTACCAGAAAACCAATCATAGGGATATGACATTTTTAAATCAGAAATAATTTAAAGTTTGACCGATTTCACAAAGTTAGAACTTTCCTCAAACAAAATTCTATAAATTATAAAGTAACAAAATCTAAAACACCATCACAAGAAGACTTCATTCGATTTTTTAAGCAAGCGTCCGATTCCAAATATCTCATGATGAAGATGAGCAAATACATAATGGTCGGGCTGCTAATGCCTACTTTCCGCTCTTGTGGCACAATATACTATTTAAAAACCGTTCTTTTTTTAGGTTTTAAAGAGAAATGTTTAACATAGTTTTGGAATGACGAAGCTTCATGGCAAGTATTGATTTGTCCATAAATTTGGACTCCCTATGTAGCCTCACAAAAAACTCTTAACATATCTACACTTTGTTTATCCGCGTTAATATCCGAAAACTCATCTCCGAGCACAATTTTATTGATTTTGGTCATCTTCGGTGCTCCCTCTTGGCCATTAGATAAAAATTTGTCAACATTGTAACAACAAATAGTACTAACATGGTTCTTTTATTTTACATTGATCCATTGAGCCACAATATACTCTTGCGAGTCGCAGTGGAGGGCCTTATAGACTCACTCACCACAAACCTAACCTTACCTAACATTGATCTCTAGTATTTCATCAAATATTATACCAAAAAAACATAGTAACAAAGAAAAATGAAAAAAATGGTCACTTCGCATATTCTTGCCAATGCTCGAACCTTGTCATTTTTTGACGTTTGTAGAAAAAATAATATTTATTAAAACAAAAAACTTAGTAGGGAGCGAGTTGATGTAAGTCAAAATAGACACTAAAAAAATCGATCTAAATAAGGTAATCTTTAAGGGTGTAGTTCGACTTTTTTTCGCGAACGCGGCCACTATTTTCTGCTCTTAAATAGGAACCAGATAATCAGGATAACGTAGCTTGTTACTATAGCATTTAAATAGCTGACAATAGTATTTTAGGATTATTCACAAGTTTTGGTCCTTAGGGACTTTCATTTATTTTCCGAGCTAAACAAATTCATGTGTAGAAACCACTACAGCAGTGGAATTCATGAATTGTAGGATCGTTGGAACAAGTGTATTCATTTTAATGGAATCTAATCTATTCTGAATCAAAAACTAACTTGATAAATCATTTGGAAAAAATCCTATTCAAAACCATGGTGAGAGACATTGAAACCGAAAATAACCTTTTGATCATACCAAACTAACTGCTGGCTTGTCTAGGAATGACAGAGGTAATGACAACATACCCCACAGCATCCCTAGAAGAGATGCTGGATCTCCATCCGCTGCAATTGGGAAATACCGTAGCTGGTGTCTTGCGATTGCAACAGGCACAAAACGAAACTTTGTGATTTGTTGGGTCATCTAAGGATCCTGATAAAAATTCCACTAGGTTTCCAAACATTGGACATGTCAGTCTAATATGACTTTGATACGCCGTTTTAAGTGGTTATTAAAATCCATACGTTTGGAGTGGTTGAACTAGAGCTGGAAGAGGGCTAAAAGTTTTAAAAAGCAAACTCTAAAAGAAAATAATTTGCAAATTAGATTCTCTGTACCTATAAATAACTCCAATAAATTAATCAAAATCTTCAATTTGTTGTTTGCACTAATCAAATCTATATTGTTCGATAACCAAAAACTTAAAATTAAAATTAGTGCTTACACACAGCTTTTAGATTTCTCTCACAAAACGTTAATCTTCGAACAAAACGTTAAGTTGACTTTATGAAACCGCAAAACTGACTTGTTAATTGGAAACTGGAAAATTATTGTGGAAACGGCCTAAATTTATTAAGACGTTTATTAAATTTCATAATTACAAAATAATATATATTTAGTTGACCTTAAATAGTTTAAGGCACCTAAATTAATTATTTAGGAACGCTTTATCATTCAGGATGCTTATTCTACCAGGCGGAATAAAAATGTATGAATATATTTTCAAATCCCAAGTTTAGTTTAGAGATCAACATGGCCCAGGAATATTTTAATACATTTTATTCAAGTTCATTTTATAATGACACTTTATTTAAATTTTATATAGAGTAGCTATAGCACACTGTGCCTTAATAAAATATTATAAATTTTAACAAAAATTCTAATTGCTAATAAAAAAAAACCGAACTACTTTTTACTTTAAGGGCTTTTAAATATTTTATCCTAAAATAAACACTGTTCCTGCTTGGTTTAATTTAAATAATCATGGAAAGACGACAGTTAAAACAGGAGCAAATGTTAAGGGCTGTAAAAATGCTACAAGCTGGTGCTTCTCAAACCGCTGGCAGAGGCCATAAATACAAGTCAAAGTGTTATTTAAAGACTCTGGCAAAGATATCGTAATACAGACAGTGTTCGTGAATAGCATTTGAGCCCACAAAGAAGACCAAATGAAGACCGATTTTTAACTTTACGTGCCAGAAGAAATGTAATAGTAACAGCGTCTGAGTTGGTTTCTGACCTGCAGTTAGTGCATAATGTTACAGTAAGTTCTTAAACTATTAGAAGGCGTTTACATGAGTTTAATTTTCATGCTAGAAGACTGATGAGAGCTATAAAATTCTAGTTCCATTTCGAATCGTTGTTTGTAATAGTCCCATTCTTCCATATCTGGTTCAAACTTTCCCAGTTGAAAGTGACGTAAATAATCAGTACTTACCTGATGTTGCTGATTCAGTAACCTTACACAAATTTTTCTTTTTCCTTGTCGATAATTGTAGTATGGTCAAGGGAAAAGCTTGTTGGATTTTAAGTATTTTATTCAGGTGAAATACAAATATAAATGTTCAAAATGACAACCTTCAAAACTTGACGTACAACTGTCATGATAAAATATTGACAAAAACAAAGTCGTTGTCAATGCAACGAAAATACTACACCTGTATTATCACGTGACAATCGCGCTTCAAGATTATTTTGGGAACATGAGCACGAAAACTGGACTGGAGAACAATGGTCAATTATATTGTTTAGTGATAAATTCAGGTTTGGTCTTCATCTCGACAGTAGAATAATAAGAGTTTGGAGACAACCAGGTACACTGCCACGTTTGCAAACAGCTCAGGAAGTAAAAAGTTATCGAGGCGGTATAGTAATGATATGAGGTATTAGCTTGGGTGGAAGAACCAATATCGTTCCGTTACAAGGTTTTTAAAAATAAAATGGTTACTTAAATCTAATACTTCGACCTGTTGTGCTTCCATATGCTGCAGCAATCGTTCTCCAATTTTTAATGCAGGACAATGTTCCTCCTCATGTTGCTGGGATAATTTTGGATTATTTGAAAAATAAGTCAATCGACTTATTAGTTTTCCGCTCAATCTTCCGACCTTGATCACATTGAATTTGCAGGCAACCTGAAGAAGGGCAATTAGTGAACGTTCTTTTTTTAACAATCGGCAGGAATTAATTACTAGTCTTCAAAGAAAATGCGCAGCTATTGAGCAGGGTGAGATAGATGAGTTGATTTTAAGTGGATGTAGAGCTGTAATTAATGCTAAAGGGGTCATACCATGTACTAAATTTAATAACTCTTGTGTTAATAATTTTTAATAAATACCTGACTAAACATCATATAAAAATGTTAATAAAAATATTTAATTTAAAAAAATTTAAATTACTGTCACTATATCGTTTAATCTATAACTATCAGTTACTTTTCTTTACTGACTGAAACTGAATAATCTCCTGTGTGAAGGGATTCTTTTTATACTATTTCTATGCTTTGAAAAAATCTGATTCCAGAACTTGTGGTTGACAAATGTTCTATTATTTTTCTACTTATTATAAAGAGATATTTCACTAGAACATCTACATTTTACATATTAAATGATTTTAACAAAATTATACATTATTTTAAATAAATACTTATAAACCAAAATCATCTTTATAAATTAAGATTAATCTTTCTGTGTGTGGTCAAAATCCTTCTACATAAATACTATTGTCTTAAAAATAATAGGTTATATTATGCCTGTGACAATTTATTCAAAGTTAATGCTAATTATTATTTTTATCGTACCCTGACGCATGCTGCAGAAACAAGAGAAGACACAAGAAATAAAGCAGAAAATTACCACTATAGAGATGAAAATATTTAAATCAATAAAAAATATAACATTGAGGAGCAGAAAAACAAACAGCAGCATACGAGAGCCATGTAACGTTCAAAATTTAAACAAGTAGTGGATAAAAACAAGAAAGAACAAAGACAAGCAAGAAGACCGAAGAAAATATGGATGGACAACGTACAATCAACAACAACGGAAGCCGAAAAAAGACGACAAGCAGGAATTTATTCCTAGTCATACGAAGAAGAAGGAGACGAAGATGTTTATTGTATGTTCTGGTATCTTTCTTCGGTTATTTATTATTAGTTAGTTTAAAATACAATAATAAAATTACTGTTAAAACTATCTTTCACTATATTCCCATTATATCAAATAGTACAATATACAATATCAACGATTACATAGCTTGAAATTAAAATTTATTTCTGTTTATTATTTATAATTAAAGTTATTTAATTGTTTTAGGCACGGGTACCAGTCTGTTACGTATCTGACTGGTATCGGTAAACTGATATTTTATTTCGGCGTGCTAGAAACAAAACCATCTGACCGCTACGTATCAACCTGATACCACCTAGTCGAAATATACACCTCTCTTGCTACGTTTGCCATTTCGACTATAGATGATGTTGGCGCTCGGAGTAAATATTTTGATTTCGAATTTCGATATTTCCATTTATTTTACATTGTGATTATTAAATATATTTGTTCTTGTTAAGACAAGAACGTTAAATATAACTAAGTAGAAAATATTAAGTTTTTTTAACATTGCTGTCCTCGTAATCAAATTCCAATAGTTATTTGAATTGTGAATGGTAGAGTTGTTGAATATTGGCAAAATTAAATACAATATTATACATTCTAAATTACATTCATAACTATAAAATTCTTTCATGCTAAACACTGTATAAAAATGTGTATCTATGTTTTTAGTTGTATGAGTCAGGGTCTCTACTGATATCATATACCTACTCGTATAATAGTATATTGTGCAACAAGGTGGAAAAATTACACTTTTCTCACGAATAATAAAAATAAAGAAGTGAATTCATAACATTTTATTATTATTATTGGATAAAAAATAAACGGTACATACTTAATACAAAAAAAAACTAATTTAATTAATATTAATTGTTACATTACTGCAATTTTGTATTGAGATTCCTGGTATTTCATTTTTTCGTAACGTATTGCTATCAACTATGGGAAAAAATCTACCTCACGGCTGAATCCCATTTAAATTGACGTGGTGTGGGAAAAGACCTGTGAGGTTGATTTTTTCCCACAGTTGATAACAATACGTTACTTTGTAGTTCTGTCAAATGTGTCAAAAGCACCACATTCCATAGCAGCCGTAGAAAAAATATTTTTCAGTGACTCAGTAACATAATTAAAATAAAACGATTGTTAAATTCATCATAAATTCTAATTCATCATATTCGTCCATGGGATTGAATCTATCTCTAAAAATTCTCGGTCGAAACACTCGTACAAATTCCAGAATTTCCTCATCTCATGATTCAGATGACGAATTAGATGCCATTGCTTTCTAATCACAAACACCTATTTTACAATACACTTTAAAACACACTGTTGTAACGTGGTAGCCTATATTATAAATAAAATCTCATTACTTCGAGTTTATTGCGCATGTTTCCTCCGTAACAGTATTGTAACTGTATAAATTTGAAGCTTCCGTAACCAATAACTACGGTTGTAATTTTAGCGTAACAGAGAGAAATATGTTAGTCGGTTGATACCATGCTGATCTATCTATGTTTCTAATGGTCAGGCTACACACAACGTTTTGCCTGAGAGCAAACGGTATCGCACGTCGTGTAAACATCGCGCGTCTTGTCGTCTATACGCACGCTCTTACCTGCGCAAACAAGTCTCTGCAGGCATGCTCTCAGGCAAAACGTTGTGTGTAGTCGGACCATTACACCCTGGCCTTAGTAATTAATACTTTCAAGCTAACCGATACCATTTAGTGACCGTATACTTTATAATTCTTTAGACAAACTATGTTATGATACAATTTCTGATGAACCATTTGTCCAGAACAATAAACAACTAAAAGGTTGAATTAACTTCCACTATTTAAAGTATTTATAGAATAAATAGTGGAAGTTAATTCAACCTTTTAGTTGTTTATTGTTCTGAATAAGATGAACTTTCACACAGTAAGGGTTAGTACCATAAAGAACCATTTGTAATTAGCTATTTAGTTAATTTTTGTTAGTCTCAATATATATTTTATTATTACCTATTTAATTTTTGTTATAAAATTGTCGTGATTACGTATATATTAAGTTTTTTTCCTTTAATATAATGTTTATTAATGTATATTATTTTGTAAATACGTAAATTCCACGGCAGTGTTCATCGAAGGATAATAATAAGCAAAACCCATAATATCGACCTTAAACAGAGTGATATTACCTTCCATTTATAAAACGAAAGAATTTTGCAATGCAAACCACAAAAGTTCCAGAATTTATTGACGATTTACCCTGTAATCCTTTTAAATAGCTAAGGAGATTTCATTATTATTTTCCTTTGCCTCAATCGAATGAAATATTAAAATCATGGTTTAAAACAAAATTAACTGCTTTTAACCACCCCTTATTAATGAAAAATTATAAAAAATACAATATAAATATTGTTTGAGAATGAATCAGCAAAACAAACATATAGATAAACGCAAAATAGGGAGAAAGAGGGAATAGTAATGGCGCGGCAAATTTTAACTAACAAATTTAGGGGGAGATGTTAACTGAGCGTAGTTATCTCGCATTATTTTCGATATGCAGATTGTTAATTAAATCGGTACAGAAGCATATTTACATGACAGCAATCTGTCTGCTACACAACAGTGTCGGGTCGCGGCTTTTAATTATCTTGTGCATCCTTGCGTTATTATATTAATAATATGTATGTGTAGGTATATTTTCAAAATTATTTCCATCCAAAACTTTTTGGTTGTATAAATGCAAGAAACTTTAATGCCGAAATTATTTTATAATACACAACTTTATAAAATTACTCGCACCAAAAGTTTATTAATAAGAAACTACAGATGCAAATAAACAGCAACATATAAATAATTGACATCCAGATGTCTTTATTAGGGACATTTTTACTATTAACATCTGTTTCTATTCTAAGAAATGGTGGGAAAGCTGTCAGTATTTTCGTCCCTCCTTGGAAAGCTAGAGTTTAACTGTTTATTACTTTAAATAACAAACAAATTCCTACAAAGAAAGAATTGACTTGAGCTACTTTTTTAAAATTTAATGAGCTACAGTTAAGTTTATGGCACCAACCCTATTAACAACATTAAAGAAAGAAATAATAGAAAAAGACACTACAACTAATATTTCCGAAACAAACTAAAGAAATTAAAATTACAGATATTGTGCTAATATTTCTAATACAATATTAAAAATACTTTTAGCAACATCTGCATTAATTTCATTCAAAACACAAAATAATATTGGTACTAACTGTTGAATGTAAAAACAAAATTACCAAAATTAAAAAAAAAACTTGGTGACAAAATTAAACCTCCAAAAATGTAATGCTGTATATATTGTATAATTTGAACGGATTTTGGTTATTAAATTATAATTTAATTATGAATTATGTTGCTCGAATAATCAGATAATTTAAGAGTGCACAAATATCACATTTTAGATCCTAGCTCAATTAAGCTTTAAATACACCTTTACCTGCCAAAAATAATTTTTAAAACGAATTGTCAAAACATGGCATTTAAAACGTACAATACATACAAATAACGATACAGAATTCCAAAAACTGGTTTGAAAAAATGAAAATTTTAAATTAAAAGCCAAAATTCCGTGGCTGGCGTGAATACCTTGACATTTTGTTTGTAACTTCAATATGTCAATCTGACGATGCTAGTTATTAGCGAAACAGCTGTAATTGCATTTTAAAACGATTTTTTGAATAAATAGTGGAAGTTTGGTTCAACGTTCAGTTATTTATTATTCTTAGTAAGATGAACTTCCACAAAGTAGAGGTTTACCAAAATCAATTTTATAATAAAAACATTACAGTTTCTAAATATATTATATTCCACAAAGATACTATGTTTTAAAATTTTATCCAGTTTTAGTATGTATTTAGTTTTATACATAATTAATAAATATATAATTATCTAAACATTGTAAAAGATTCATCTGATTTGGAGACGTTGCCAGACTAGTAAAAGTAAAAATGAAAATATTGTTAAAGTAAATACTTAAAATTATTTTACCATTATTTTCCACAAAAGAACTCAAGAATAATAAGTTCTAATGAAAAATTGGAATAAAGTGGAATGGTCAATGAATTTTTTATTTTAGACTTCAATATGACTTCAAGTAGGTACTTTGCTAGTTATTTACTGCCTAAATAAATAAATCTCATCTATTTTTTAGAGAGTATTGGACATACCTACGTAAATTACCACGTAAATCCATGATGTAATGAAAAATGAAGTACAAAGTATAGTACAACCTACAATTAAGCTTGTAAGTAGTTTATTTTTATTTTAAGAATGTGGTGAAGAAAAACATACTGCCATATTTGCAATAACCTATGTAAACTTTTTTTATTTTGTGGATATGGTAAAAGTAAAGAAAATAAGAAGATATTGCCATAGATGAATAAAGATAACAGACAACCAGTATCTGAACCAAATTTGTAACACCATTTTAAAAATAACAATAAATAACTGAACGGTTACCACAATCAATACCATTTTAAAAATAATATTTCCTTTTTTATTGTTAATTTAATACTTTTAATTTTCTAAAGGGAAAGCTACTATATTTATATGTATTCAACATATCAAACATATTGTAGGAACAATATGGGCAGTATTAACATGTCTATTTAGAAAAGCTGTTCAACACTCAGCTGTAAGTATTTTCTTATGTGGTTTTAATTTATAAATGTAAATCCCTTAGAGATTGGATTTGTGTTATATAACAAATAAAGATATAATATAATAATTAACTTAAAAGATTAAAAAAGTATAATCAAAAATCAGGTCTCTCAAAACTAACATTTTTACCAATTCGTCTAAAATAAGACAACTGTGTTTAAGTAAAAAGTAATTTAGGAAATACGAACATTAATATAGATATATTGAAAAGGTATTTTTAAGGGTCATTTCAAAATTTATTTTAATTTAATAGTAATTAATAATTGTTGAAGAAAACTGTAGCAGTTAGTTAATTTTGGAAATAGTAAAAGTAAGTGGTGAGAACGAAAAAGATATTCAGTAAGAAAAAGTGAAAGTAATGTAGCTGAACCAAAATTATAAACTATATAAACCAAGAAGATATAGTAAATTCAAAATTTAAAAGTAGCTGTAAGCATAGCTGTTCCATAAGTGAATAGAAGACCTGGAGGAGATTTAAACCTATAGAAAATAAGTGAAGCAAGGGAAGAAAAAAGGATAAGGACAATTTTAAAGACAAATTTTGCGGTAATTAAGGTTAGTTAAGATATTTAAGTAATTAGTTAAGACTAGATAAGATAGGTAGGTAGCAGCTAGGGATTAGGTATATAGGAGTTAGTTAGACATCACTTGATAAAATTTTATTTGGTTAAACATTCAAAATTCAATTTAATTAAAAAAAAAAATTTAAAATAAATTTTGTTTCAACCCTACCCTTGCTAAATAAAGAAAAATAACAATTAAAATTAAAATTTGTATTGGGAAAAATTATCTCAATATATAGGCAAAACATTAAAATTTATATATTTTGACGTTATAAACGAGAAATAAGGTTAGGTTAAGTTAAGTGAAGTTTGTGTTTGGATTTGGAGAATTAGAATAGACTTACGTCTATACCAAAACTGTTGAACTAAATTGACAGGTTGGTGTAATGTTCAAATTTTGCGTGCAACAAATCTCAAAAAATATACCTTTTTTTAACTTCATATTTTGCTAATCGCAGTCTCTTTGCTTTCTTTAGGAGTTAAGCTTCTGGCGTTAAAATTTGTGATCACAAATTGTCAAACTTTTTCAACACATGCCATCAATTAAATGCCAATATCTCTTTTATTACAATATAAAACTCAACTAAAAAACCTTATCTCCTAGAGAAAGGTCTAAACTATATCCTGTTAAAATTTGAATACGTAATTTAAAGGCGTTCTTTAGATTTGTTGAATGATTGAAATTTTGGGTACAACTCAGACTTGCCACCCGTTTTCAGCTGTCACATTTTAGACGCTCTTAATTAAAATGGGAAACCAAAAAAAAACGTAAGCACTCAAAAATGATGATAAAAATAAAATTGGAGCAATATTTGTTAAAACTGCAAAAGATAATTTCGACAATACCTCTTACTTGTCTTTTTTGTTAGTAGAAAACGTTACTCTACGTTGTTTTGGGCTTTATTTTTCCAAAATATTGCCTTAATATTGACGTTGTTGTCAGCTTCAAGAATAAACGTTTCATAAACCTCAAAAACATTATTTTGTATGCCTTGATTTCACGTGTCTTGTGTCTTATACCATTTAAGATCTTGAACTGGAAGATACTTACAAATTTATGGAATATTAAAATGAAGTTTCCATTTTTAATATATTTTTGTTAAATTGAGCATAGTTGGTTTTATTTGAGCTATTGCAGTATTTTTCTCGAATTTAGTCTAACTACATACTCAACTATATTATACATATAAATGTTATGCAAACGGAGATTTTGTTAATTAAAACGATCCGATGAGTTTAGATCGTGTAAACTCCAATTAAATATCGTAAAACAAAGTAATAAGCACTTAAGAGAGGGTCGCGAAAAGAGAGAATCGGGGGTTGGGGACACAATCATACCGTAACCCTTTATTAGATCGCTTAAATTAGAAAAGCCAATCTCGACTCATTCCGCAAATGCCATCCCCCAATTGTAAAGTACACAATCACAAATCCGCGTATTATTTTATAGTCGGTTCGCTTACAGGCACATTTTGCACAATTTTCATAAGGGGATTTAAAAAATAATATATTGTAATGATTTACTTTATTTATTTTTAATGTTTTTTTCATTTAATTGCTCTAGTTAATTAATATTTATTTATTTATTTAGTTAAGATTTATGATTTAATCTTGTTTAATAATATAATAATTACTTTTTCTTTATGTTTTATATAGTTGGGCGCCTTATAAAAGTTTTTCAACTAGCTCAGTCAAATTATTTTATGATTGAATTTGAAATCCGACTCTTTATCTTGGGTAGGATTCAAAAGAAACTAAATATTTAAAAATTTTTATACAATGCACTAAATTTAATTATAATTGTTCATGAATAAAATGTACAAAAACTATTAATTGATTTCTATATGCTTATTACATTAAAATTATAAATTTCTAGTTATGACAAAAATGAAAATGATATACACACAATTATTCACAGTAACAAACGAAAATATAAGTCTTTAACTATTGAACGTACCTTGTATCTTAAAGTTTTTGTAATATTGTCCACGTCAGGCGGAAAATACCGAACCACAGAGATCGGCTCCAAAGGTCGTCTCCTCTCGGGAACAAGAACAGCTTACAATTCAAGATGTCTGCCGGCTATGGTCATGGAAATGATAACTAAAATGTTGAATCTGGAACCGTTGGCGAAACTGATACCGAAAACCGTTTACACTACCACTACACCAACACGCACTTTTATATGCCTGACGAGTTTACCTTCGGTTTCTGAAGAAGATAACTTGGTTATCGAAACGCGTGTCAGGCATATGAAAGTGCGTGTTGGTGTAGTGGTAGTGTAAACGGTTTTCGGTATGGAAATGATGACAAGATGCAATCTAATAAATTCTACTGTAATCTGGATCTGTTATCTCAAATTTACTGCTTTGGTAAGTGATTTAATATTTTTAAAATACTTTTATGCACATATTTTTGATGTTAAATGTTTTAATTTAACATAAATTAACTTTTGATTAATGAAATTTTTTTGATACCTTCGATGTCAATTAAGCCTGAACCAGAGTGATAAGAGAGCGAATAATTGATTTCCTGGCGTTTTTATAGTCTCGCCAGTTTTTGACAGGAATGACTTAAAATTCTAGATTCAACTGTTTACCTTTTCAAAAATAACCTAAATTTCCAATAAATGAGGTAATGATTTTACATTTTAGATCATATCTTTGATAATATAAAGCTAGTTTATATTCTTATATTTACAAAAAATCTATTTACTTTATTTTTATTTCACTTTTTCCCTTTAAAATTTTGATTTGAAATAGACTGTTTTTAGTGCTGTCAAATTCATTCTACACTTTCAAAATTTGAGTTAAAACTATAAATTACTCTTAAAATTACTCATAAATCTATTAAACTAATCCTATTTCAACTTTTAAATACTAATTTAATCTCTAAGAACTAAAATTTAAACTTGTAAGTGACTCTATTATTTGAACTATGTATACACAATTGTAAAATCATAATTCAATTCTCCTTTCTTAATATTACCAAATATTCACAGCTTATAGCTAGTATAAAAACTTACTTAATTAACCTACGTACAGTTTTGTTACATAATATGTCCTTTATTAATGTTTATTAATTATGGTTTGAAATAGTCCTTTCACTTTTCACTATTTAAGTGTTTTTATCATTAGTTCAATTAATTCTATCCAACACTTTAGATATAAGGATTTGTTCACTGAATTTAACTTTTTTTGTTACATTTTTTATACTGTTTTTGTGGTATTTTTAGGTACATCTCAGGTTGTGATGATTTATATTAATATCGAAGACTAATATTTGTCTTCTTGTACCATTGTAAATACTTCATTTTATAAAACAAATTTAAACACTTAACTACTTAAAATTACACATTACTTTGTTAAACATATGAATGAGATTAATATTTTTTTTTTTTAATTTTGTTCCATTTTTCTTTATTTTAGATTACAACTTTGACTTCAAAAGAAAACTATATCGATTGTACATTATTATATGAATTGGGACTAGTTATTGGAATTGTACATATTTGGATTGTTATTGATTGACACCATGGATCCTATCCAAGATAAATTTGTCAAGTACATTCTCTATCTATTTGAATGTTTACTATTGAAGATTATTATATTGAATACTTTAGATGAAATAAAGAAAAAGTAGCTGATGATTAGATGCAAATTATTAAGATATCCTTTTTTATTATAATTCATTGAGGTAAGTTTTACTTATTAATTTTTCTGAGCTTAGTTGTTCATCTCAATATATATTTTATAAGGCATTAACAAAAATATATAAAATATGGTTTTGTGTTTTAACAGTATGTAAAATATTAAATCTTGCGTTAATCATAGCTTTGTATAATAATGAAGAGAATGCCACAATGGCAGAAAGTGGACATTAGCAGCCCGCGGATGTATTTGCTGACCGAGTGTAACGAGGAGAGCCCTCTGCGTGAGAGGCAAGCACGTATACCACTGCGCCAGTAGGCGGTTTAGGCACGAATTCACGTAATTATGTAATATGTATTTGCTCACCTTCATCATAAGGTATTCAGAATTTAACACTTCCTTTAAAAATCGCATGAACTCTTTTTGTGATAGTGTCTTTTTGCTTTATAAATTATAAAATTTTGTTTAAGAAAAGCTCTCACTCATTTTGTGGAATTTTGTCGAAATTTATATTTTTTCTGATTTTAAAATCAAGTCCATTTTTTGTACTTAAATAAAGAGATTCCTACTTTGGACAAAGTAATGACTGTTATAGCAGAAGTAGATACGATTCCCAAATTTGGACGAAATACGTTATGGGAACTCCCAAAAGAAATTGGTTTTAAGTATAAAAAACGAAAATTTTTAAATGATACAGAAGACTGTATTTGCTGAAGAACACAAGTATTAAAAAGTTTCGGAGCGAGGAAAGAACTATCTTATATTTAGATGAAACGTTTGAAGAAGGACACACTGTTTCTAAAGCATGGATGGACACCAATATTTTAAACTCCTGTCAGGCATTTTTGGAGGGATATTCAACAGGATCAAATGCTCCTCGAGGAAAAGGTCGCAGACTAATAATCGCACACACTGGTAGTGAACATGGTTTTGTAGAAAATGGTTTATTAGACTTTGTATCAAAGTCAACCGCAGATTACCACGAGGAAATGACCTCTGATGTTTTTGAAGATTATTTTTCCCAGCTATTGGACTTTTTGCCAAGTAGTGCAGTGGTTGTCTTAGAAAACGCCAGTTATCATTCAAAACTGGTAGAAAAGTTACTGACGACGTCATGGAAAAAACGATTGTGGATTGTTGATATCAATATTGAAGCACTGTTTGAACCCATTGTAATTCCTCTCGGACCTATTTGACTCATCGTCGGATGAATACGACGAAATGAAAGCCAACAGTTAAAGGAGTAAGTGCTTTTTCCATTAATTTATATTTAATTCTTACTTTTTGAATTTTATTTTACTTTTAATTTTTATTTTAATTGTAAAGGAAAATATTATTTAAAATAATAATTCAAATCACATTAATAAATATAAATAAAAGTAAAAATAAACGAAATAGTGATTTCAAGTGCCTTCCTGTTCATAAAAGAGAACATATGCTTCACCACTCACTAGTGATTCGTATGAAATTGGTGAGACGCGGGAATCGTTGTATTCATACCATGTTCGTGAATAAGGATGTCGGCAATAAGCTGTGTAGTGTCCGTCATTCAAAGTACCTCTGTGATTTGTGATGACATACAGATTATAACGACAGGGGGTGACATTCGCTGTTGAATAATCACTCATATCTAGAGCTTCCAACGGAAATTCTACGGTGACATTCAGTTTTCCTCTGAAACTTTCCGTTGAAGAAAATCGTTTAAGGTGAATCACCAGTATCTTGGGTAACTTTTCAAACGATAAATTTTTTGTGCACTTCCGCCGTTCTTTACATTTGGAACAAGTTGGTTTCTCATATCCGTCCAATGTTTCTTCACTTATAAATGAATCTAAGCAATGAAATAGGTTGAGTTGGCAAGTTATTCGTGGGATAGACAAAGAAAGGTCCCAAATTGGATCGAATGTCACAGAACAGTGACCACAATGAGTACATTTCAAAGTGGATTTCAATTGGCCGACAAAGATGTCCACTATTTCGGAATTGTCCATTCTCAGGTACCTGTACCAAGACTCTTGGGCTATCTCATTGTCAGTAAGGATTTGCATTTATAATGAATTCACTGTGCTGCCAACTCCAAACAAACTATAACTGTAATACTATTTTATTATTTTCAGTGTTTGTCAACTTCCGGTGCAAATAGCATAGGATTAAATGAGACTTTATTTTTGAATATTTCTTTAAAATGATGTGTTAGGTCCCTTTCTTGTTCCAATCGATGTAGAGTGATAAACTTAATCATAATATATTTTTTCTACAAACATGTTAAAAATGCCATTTTTAGCACTCCATAGAAGCCTCGATGACGTCATTACGCCATCACTAATGACGTAATGTCCAACACATCTATAGCAGTTGATAGCCATTCAAAAATTAAAGTTGACATGTTTCAAGATTTTTTTTAAGTCTTCCGTTTCTGAAATAATGAATTTATTCCATACATTTGTATCATACTGTATAGAAAGTTCGATTGTAACACAAATAGTTATTGAACTAAATCTGTTGGATTTCTCTTACCTTGTCAAATATATACAATAAATATTTGCTCTTGGACAAATTACAAAAAGGATTCTTAGAGTTTAAAATGTGGTAACGAAGCTCCCTAACTATAATGCGACACAACAAACACGAAATATTATAACAAGAATGTTGGTATCCAAAGAGGTACACTCTACATTAAAAATGTATACAAACTTGAGGAATTTCATTAATTATTTAATTATTGTTGATGCCGAGTGATGTCTTAGTTTCTTTCGTTTTCTTTTGTTGTTCGTGTTGATATTGAAATGCTTTCCGTTGTAAATTTATAATTGCCGTATTTCTTTTTTGAAGCTAATTTTGTATTTTAATTAAAACCTTGTTTCATTACGGAATCGCAATTATTATTTCATGGAAGTTTTCATAATTCACAAAATATTTCATCTGAAAGCTTCGAAATTGTATTATTTACTTGACTTTTTTTCTCGGTATCGAATATCTTAAACGTAAAAACCATTTTAATTCATTTTTCCTTATGACAGATATATTTAAATAAGATTTTATTCCAGTGTTAAAATTAAACCTATATTAACACAGACGTCCAATCAAATAATACACGAAAGTAGGTATATATTAGAGAGATATTGCTGTGACAAATCCTGTGCGGCGTTATTACCGCAGGCGTTATATTGACAGTTGATTATGCGCAGAATAAGTTCGAGAAACACGTTGCGGTAATACTGTTAGCGCATCACGTTATTTACGGCAGAACAACACCTCACGTAAAACGTTGCGCTATCCTACTTCGGACTGAATCGGATAGATCCGGTAGCTGATCGGAAGCGGCAGATGTTTGTTTTTATTTTTGAGGTTAAGTTGTAGGTAGTTTGCTTGAGATGATTTGTGGTAGTAATAAAATACATAGTCCCATGACACCTAAAGAGGAATTTGATTTGTATTTCAGTATTTCAATTCACTGCATATATGTTAACATACCTGGAACAGAATTGCATGTTTGGGTTCTGATTACTTCTGGTATACGCAAGGCAACAGCTAATCTGAAGATATCGTCTGTTTCGAACCTGAAATTAATTTTTATATCTTCTGCCCGCTTATTGTTTTGATTGAATCTATCTTCAGCAGCCCCAGCAGAAACATTTTCAACCACGCCGAAAATATTGTACAAAATCACTTGCTCCACTTCATCGTCATCATCATCAGCTAAAATGCCTCATCCGCATGTTCAGAAGATCCTTAATCAAAACAGAGCACAATGGTTTTAAAGGTTAGTTCCAAATAAAACAGCGTGTAAATAAAACTCAAAACATAATGGCAATACGTGTACCGCTCCAAACAATGTTAAGACGTAAACGTAATATTAAACGCGGAGTAAATAACACACCGCATGCGCTAACGGAATTTGCAATATCTCGATTTTTTGTAAAATGAAGCAGTAAATACAAGCAAATCAGATAACCTTGAATTTTTTTGAAATTTATCAAGAATGGTGTCAAGTATCAGAATAAATAAGTTTGGTTATTGGGAGTTGGTCCAAAACGATGTAAAAATTGGCCAAACGCCAAAAAACAAATAAATATTTAATACCTTAGGCAATAATAAATTAATTTTCATAAACATTTCACATCTCTATATACTTTTTTACCAACAAAATGGTTTAATTTTGACTAGTTACCATGGCAGCTAAAAAAATCCGTAAATTTGACAGCTGAACCATAGAGAAAGCTGAAACCTCAACGTACAGACCATAGACAAATAAAAATATATTATATTTCTTTATGGTACAGACGTTTTAACTAGTAATTATTAAGCTTTTGAACAGATATCAGAAAGGAATAGTATTTTCTTCCAAATAATTTGTGAAATTTTCTTAGCGAATACATCACAAGTTTTAATTATTCCTGGGATATTTTCTTCGGACACGAACTTAGAACAAAAAGAAACAGGAAGGAGTCTGTCATATATATAACTTCAAGGAAAATCTGCGACGGAAGTCGGCCATCTTGAAGCTCCTTGTATGACGCATTGTTTATGTTTACAGTATGCTTTAAAAGCAATATTTGCGTATAAATGTCAAAAATGAGCGCATAGGCGTATCATTCGGTTTTTATAAACACAAAATGATTTACAACACTAAATGTATTCACATACTTGATTGGTTGGAATTTAATTAAAATAAAAACCCTAATATATTTTTTTTTGTTTACGGTACGTCATTGGAAACGGAAATTAAAATTGACAACTGGCCGCCATATGCAAACTCCTCTCTGGCCGTTTCGCTGATTAGCCGTCATTGTAATTTAGAACATAATTTTTTCAAATAAACCTGAAAGTTAAGTTCAAACGAAGAACAATAAATAGCTGCACAGTTAAACTAAACTAGGTACTTAACAAACAACATGTAATTTCAATATGTCAATCCGACGATGCTAGTTATAGCGAAACAGCTGTAATTGAATTTTAAAGCGAATTTTTCGAATAAATAGTGGAAGTTTAGTTTAACTGTGCAGTTATGTATTGTTCTTAGTAGGATGAACTTCCAAAAAGTAGAGGTTAACACAATCAATTTCATTCCAACGAAGAGTTTTTTATTACTTTGTCCTTAGATGTTTCTAAATTTTTTTTTGTCCACAGTGTTACTCAACAATAAAACTAACTAGAATATGGAAAGACTTTGCAATATATCATCGCAATAAACTGAAATTATTAAACTTCTTGCCACATAGAGACCTAGACTTTAAAAATGGCCATTCGAAGAATAACAGATGCCTTTGAAATGTGGGCCTACAGAAAAATGATACGAATATCATACACAGAACATCCTACTAACGTGTCAACTCTTGAAAAACTAAAAATCACCACAAGGCTATCAACCAGGATAAACCAATCATACCTACAAGATTTTGGACACATTTCAAGAAGAACAAATGGGCTGGAAAACGATCAAGAGGAAGGTGGATCAAACCAAATATATCATTGGACACGGTTTGCAAGAAGCTTCTCTTGCAGCTCAAGACAGAGAATTATGGAGAGCTACGATCCGAGACATAATGTCACCATACTCTCCCGAGAGTAAAAGGACAAGAGAACGAGTCCTCCTGTTAGTGGATTATCATGAAACTGTTGAATCAATTTTAATTTTTCATTATTATCTGTTATTATTTTAGATTCCTTGTATAAATATATTAAAACATTTCCATTTTAAAATCTTTTACTGTGCACTTTTTAAATGTTTCGCTATTTAAGTATGTTTAATTTTAAATTTTCAACTTTATTTTCACTAGTCATTTTTTTAGCGTAGACAATTATTTCTCTAGAGAAAAAGTGTCACTAGTGAATAATAACTTCAACTTTAAATTCCTTTTTGCCGTATTTTTCCATTACTATCCGGAGATAGTAATCTGGGCTTAATTATAAATTTTAAAGAAGAAACCATAAGTAAATCATAGTTGCAATTAGTCTGTATTAGTTTAAACGTCATAGGAGATTGTTGATTATTCTGCATTTCCGTGTTTGTAGTAGGTAAACTTTGCCGTTTCTACTAATATCGCTGTTCTCGTCAGTAAGATCTATTAGTGACAACTCGTCCTTTATCTCAGGATTTATTTTTGATAGAATATGAATAGGAACCATATAATCAACCTTATAACAACTCTATCTCGGATGATATTAAATAAAGTTTTTATGTAATTATTGTAATTTTTATCAACACTTTTGTAACATGCATTTACTGTATTTACAAATTTATTATAAAGTTTAAATAATGTATCTCTAACTTGATTTCGTACATTTTCTGACTGAGGTACTTTTGATTTTCAAACTCTTTTTGATTCTTTAATAACTTCTTTTAAACCTGACTTCTTGGTTAAAATTTCCTCTCAATGAACGAAATATGCCAGTAGAGTATTTGCCTTCGCACCATTTTTCGGGAATAATTGCGGAACACCCTTCTTCCCAAGCCCGTTCAATTTCTTCAAATAAAAACTCAATTCTCCATTGTTGTTATGCATATTAGTTACTACCTAACAACCAAAGTATCTATCTTGGTAAAATGTCGAAAATGTTTAATTTTATAATTTATGTATAGTATAAATCGTGCAAAAAACGTTATGTTAAACGTTGTAACCGATCTCAGACAATAACGTAACCACGTAACGTAACGTAACCATTCATGTGTTTTCATTTGTAACCTAAAAAATAGCCCCAAAATCTACCTTAACAAAATAATGTAGTCATTGCCACTGTAAAATAATCTTTTTCTTTTTAAATCCATTATCGCATATCACAGAAATGTTTGTTATGATTTATGATAATGGAAAATAAGGTTATGATTTTTGAGCATACATCACTTTTGTCCCTTAATCGTTGAAAAACGCGATCACGGAACACAATAATGCGATACGTACGTTAGGTACGTGTGACGGATTGATACGTTTCACGTAACGTAACGGAACCCACGTATCGCTTCTGCACATGCGCATTGCGATACGTATACGGATAAGTAGTGATTTTTAGAACTGCTTTAAATCCCTATTATGTCAATGGAAACGGAAATTAAAACTGACAATTGGCCGCCATATGCAAGCTCCTTTCTGGAGTCAAGGTCATTTTGCATATACTCTTTCCTGTCTATTTTTGTTCTAAGAAAAATGTACTAAAAATTATGCTGCCCTAATTTCCCTAAAAAATGGTGAGGGAAATGTGCCTATGATGGACCCCCGCCAATGATGGACCACTAGCTGTATTTTCAAATATACTGCGCATAATACACTACCCACATATTAGTTGGGTTCATTGAAGCTTCCAAGTAGTTGGTTTTTTAAATATAAGCTGTTTTTGTTCAATTACACAAATAAGTCAGAATTGGTGTGTATCGATGGTAAAAAGTAGCTAGGCATAACGTTGGATCTCTTTTATTTTACGTTCAAATAGAATCTGTTTTTGCTACTATAGTTTGAAGGAACTGATAAAAATGTACGATTGTAAATCGTTCAATGTGAAAAGTAGCAAACCACGATTAAAATCGGACGATTTTTTCCTGCACGAGGTAAATCGTGTAATGTGAAAGGAGCGTAACAATGGATCGGTATCAAAAACGTAGGCCAATGAGCTAGAGGACGATACGGTAGCCGAGCGGTTCTAGTGGCACTGGACGGCAGGCACACGATTACAAAACGTGACCGTGTTGTAATCGTGCAATGTAAAAGGTCTTGTGCTCTCCTACAGTCGATCAAGAAAAATTGTCCAACCGATTTTTTCCCGCACGAGGTAAATCGTGTAATGTGAAAGAAGCGTAATTGCATGGGTACGTGTGACGGATGGATACGTTTCACGTAACGTAACGAAACCCACGTATTGCTTCTGCACATGCGCATTGCGATACGTATACGGATACGTAGTGATTTTTAGAACTGCTTTAAGTCCCTAATAATTGTCTTCGATCGGTATAAAACCCTTATCGTTCTCCATAGTTAAGTCAGTTCTGATTGTACGTGATATTAATTTTTCCCGGTGACGCTACTGGTTTTTAGAAGTAATACGTAAAAACATGCTTATTCTAAGTGGCCTTTGAAATAATGTTGACAAGTGTCAAATTTGAAAACCAATGTGGTTTATGCATGACGGAGCTCCTCCACATTTTTCAGTGATTGTACGCGAGTTTTTAAATAATGTTTTTCCAGGCCATTGGATCGGACGAGGATCTCCACACCCGTGGCCCCCTAGATCACCTGGACACAATCCTCTGGATTTTTGTGTGTGGGGATATTTGAAATCGCTTGTTTACACAACACTGATATTAAACGTACAAGATCTTCAAAATCGTATCATAGACGGCTGTAATGTTATTCGTAACAATCCTGGTATCTTCGAACGTATTCGACAATCCATTAGACATCGAGCGGATTCTTGCATTTTAGCTGGAGGTGGACATTTTGAACATTTGCTCTGAAATGTATTATTTTTTCTTTATGTTTAACACATGTTGCTTGTAATAAAATAATAAAAAAATATAAATCAGTAGCGTCACCAAGAAAAATTAATTTCACGTACAACACCCTGTATCTCATAAACGACAATACCTATCACACATGTTTATATGAACATTTCGTCTTAAAATTGAGTAACGAAGCGCCCCATATAATATTTTAGATTACTTAAGAAACACCCTGTATATACTTCTTACCAAACCCTTCTTTCAGTTCGTCATAGTTTATTCATTTCTTTCTAACACATTAAGTTGTAGCCGACAGAAAAAACAGTAGTTCCGTGATTATTTCTCAAACAATATCAAATGTATGAATGTATGAATGAGTTAGGGGTGATGATTACACCGCGACCCATAGGATCTATTGTGTCCCCCCTTACTTGCCATGTTCTGATGTTTTCTCAGATTTATAGCAGCTCTTCGAGTCCTATTTTCCTGAGGAAGTTTAGGACATCGTCGGGCTTCAAATCAGGTAGATCCCTTCCTCTATTTCATGTGCTCCTAGGTATCTAGCCCTAGAATTTTGCAAGGCAGGACATTCTGAGAGTATATGTATTGAGGTTTCATCCTCTTTCTCACAGAATCTGCACTTTGCTTCATCTGCTAACCCTAGTTTCTTCATGTGGCTTCTTAACCGGCAATGCCCGGTTAATATTCCCGTTAAAATACGGAGCCTTTTTTTTACTGAGGTTGAGGCAGCTAACAGATCTCTTCTGGTCATAGTTCCCCAGTAGTATCTTAGATTGCCTCAGTCCTTCCAGCTGATTCCAGTACTCGGATTTTTCTTTCTCCATTTCCTCCCTTAGTTTTCCTAAGATTACTCTACTGCTGATCCCACAAGATGGTTCTGGTCCCAAATGTGGGGTTTCAGCTCCTTTTTTGCCAGCTTATCTGCTGTTTCGTTCCCCTCTATTCCTATGTGTCCCGGGACCCATAGGAGGGTGACAGTGTTCTTCTGGCCTAGTTCATTTAGTTTGCCTAGGCATTCCCAAACCATCTTCGAACTGATTATATTTGAACTCAGCGCTTTGATGGCTGCTTGACTATCCGACATGATCACAATCTCTTGTCTGCGATAGTTTCTTCCAATATTGAATTCCACACATCTTTCGATGGCGCGGACTTCTGCTTGAAAGATGCTCGGGTATGTGCCCAAGCTTTCTGAGTATTTGGCTCTCGGTCCAAAAACTCCTATCCCAGTTCCTTCGTCTAGCTTGGAACCGTCCGTATACCACTTTATGGTATTCTGGTTTAAATTCTGTATGGTGTCTTCATCCCATTCAGATTTATTACTCAACTTTGTGATGAATTTTCTCACAAAGTTGAATTTCTTTGGCATATCATCTTGGGGCATTTCCCAAGTTTGATCAAAGTGAAGTGATCGAGGTTTTTCCTTGATAATTCCTTCTTTGATCATTCTATATATTGTTTTCTTCCTTACACTTTCTAGCAGAATGTGCAGTGGGGTCAAGTTTAAAATCACCTCCATTGCAGCAGTGGGGCAAGTTCCCATTGCTCCAGTGATACATGAACAGGCTAGTCTCTGAATTTTCGAGAGGTTTTTCCTCGTCGTATTCAGATTAGCCCTTACGCCCCAAGCCACTGCCCCATATGTGATTAATGGTCTCACTATTGCTGTGTACATCCATTGCAGGATACGTGGGTTACATCCCCAGTTCTTCCCTGCAATATTCCTACACACCACGAGGGCCTTGGTTGCTTTGTGTATTACTTCGTCTTCGTGTTTGTTCCAGAGTAACCTGCTATCTAGGATTAGCCCTAGATATTTGACCTCTGTTTTCCACTCGACGATGTTCTCCCCTATTTTTATGATTTTTAGATAAGGTTTCTTTTTCCTTGTAAAGGCTACTAGTGTGGTTTTGGTGGGGTTGATGCTGAGTCCCACCGAGTCACACCATTGTTCCGCAATGTTTAATCCTCTTTGAACAATATCACAGAGAACGTTTTCATACTTCCCTTTTGCCAGGATAACCATGTCGTCGAAATACCCTTGACATGGTATGCCTTCCCTAGTCAATTGACAGAGCAGACTGTCCACAGTGAGACTCCACATAAGCGGGGATGCAACTCCCCCCTGTGGACAGCCTCTGGTCACATTAATGGAGATAGTGTCTTGTCCTGCCTCCATTTCTAAGATTCTTGTAGATAGTAGTTGCGACATCCAACTGGAAGTCGTTCTATCTACTCCTTTCTCAATCAATGCTCTTTTGACTGCCTCATGTGGCGTATTGTCAAAGGCCCCTTCTATGTCTAGAAAGGCACATACCACGGTCTCTTTTTTGTTCAGTGCGTCTTGGATTTCGTCCGTCAACTGTGTTAAAGCGGTTTCCGTGGACTTTCCCGCTTGGTACGCATGTTGAAGACAATGTTGACGACAATATCAAAACAATGCAGAGCTTATGAGTAATTAACGTTTATTATACTGTAATGCAAATGCCCCTTTACAGTGTCAAACACTGAAGTATCACAATTGTCGTTCAGGTCAGTATTTTACGTTATTTTATGTGTTAAATAAATTAATTTTATATTCATTTTTTTTTTGGTTAATTTTTTTCAAATATGCCAAGATATTCTGAAAAATAGCAAGTACTTATCCTGAAGCTTCTTAACTTTTTGGCAATTATTTGATAACTTTTCCATTTTTAAAAATCTCATTAATAATAATGTTTTGTTTTTTAAATCCAAGGAGCAATAAAAGTTAGTTTCATAATTAGCTGAATACGATCCTGACAACTGTCAGATTTGCATAGAATTACATGCAATAATACAATAATTCCCAAAATGGTGTATGACGTCACAAACTATGACGAACTAAAAGAAGGGTTTGGTAAGAAGTATATTCATTTTGTTTACATTTTACTTGAAAAAAAATGTTAGGCAAATGTAGCTTAATGTACCCAATACAGTTTATTATTTATTAGAAACAAATTATTTGAATCTATTTTTAATTTAGAGATAAAAATAACAAAAATATGAACAAAAATAACAGGAATTAAATGAATGACGTTGAGTACGTAATAAACAAAAAGAACAAAATCCTTTAAAAATGTCGTAAAATGGTAACCAACAAAAACATCGAATTAGTAAATAAAAGCTAGCAAACGAGGCGTAAGGAAATGAGTAAACGAGGTTAATTTGAGTAATTTGCAAATTGATGAATGCGAAGACGAATTATTTGAATTGACAAACAAAATGAATAGCACAATTAAGCCACTAATTGAATGATTGATGCAAAAAGCTTTATTTCAAGCTCCTCTCCCTCTGTCTCTCTCTCTTTTACTCTCTCCAGGGAGAACACATTATGCGTTGCCAGTAGCAGAGCAAAGTTAGCCAGACCGAGGGAAATTATATGACAAATGACAAACAATGGACCACTTAAATTAGTTTATGGAGCTTTGAGCTTATAAAGCTTTTCATGTGGTCTGAATGTCAATGTTAACTACGATGTGTATTTGAATGGTCGCTGTAGACGCTTTGTTAGATGTTAAACTTTTTTGAAAGTACCTTAGGAGATATTAATGTCGTTATTTGACTTCCACTGAAACTTCATAAACGCTCGCGTATATCTATTTCACAAAGTTTTTCTCTTTAAGGATATAAAAACAGGATTATATTTTTTAGTACTCACAAATTAGCTGCTAGTTAAACAATAACTTGTTTATATTTGATACAGTTTTTAATAAAACATTTTATAACAATATTATTTCATAGAATCATATTTTTGACACATTAAAAACAATGTCAATTGAAAACTAACTGTCATTCAAATATATGTCCCCTAACATCCCCCCTCAAGTTTCATTATGTTCAAGAAATAATTATGTTTAGGAGCACATAAAGCCTTTGTCATTATATCTGCGACGTTATCACTTGTTGAGACATATGAAACTTGCAAAATCTTCATATTCACCAAGTCCTTTATGAAATGAGCTTTTATGTCAATGTGCTTTGATCGTTTACTATTTTCAAATGATTTGATCATTGCTATTGCACTCTGATTGTCCATCAATAGGTAACACGTTGGATACGTCGAAGTTAGATCACGCACTATTCCTCTGAGATAAAGAATTTCAGCTCCTATCAAAGCTGATGCTAAGTATTCAGCTTCAGCAGTAGATAATGCTACGCATCCTTGTTTCTTTGAGTGCCAGGATATCAGGTTAGATCCATGAAAAATTGCTCCACCACTGATACTCTTCCTGTCTTCTTTATCACCAGCCCAATCAGAGTCCGTATAAGCATATAATTCTGAACTACTTCCCTTTTGATAGCAAATTTTCTTATTTATTGTCGATTTGAGATATCTCAATATCCGTTTTGCTGCAACCCAAAGTTGTTCAGTGGGTTTCTCTAAATGTCGGCTTAAGAACGAAGTCGCAAATGAAATGTCTGGTCGACTCGTAGATGCAAGGTATAAAAGACAACCTATTAGCTCACTGTAAGGTATGTTATTTACTACGGGGTAGGATTTGTCAACAGTGAAATTGTTTTCCATTGGTGTATTTGCTCCCTTGCAATCTTTCATGTTAAATCTTTCTAGTATCATTTTGATCATTTTACTTTGTCCAATCTCTAATCCGTTCTCTGTTTCAGTTATTTCTAGGCCCAGATAATTCTTTAGATTTCCTAAATCCTTTACACAAAATTCTTTCTGTAACGCTTTCAAGATTGTTTCATAGTTACCCATTATTAATATATCGTCAACGAATACTAGAAGCCATGTATCTTTATTCTTATATAAGCAAAAATCATGTTTAGATTGTTCGAGTCCCAACGATGAAACAAATTTATGGAACCTATTGTTCCAACATTTTGGAGCTTCTTTAAGTCCATAAAGTGCTTTTTTAAGCTTAAATACTTTTCCTTTGTCTACTATTGTTCCTTTCGGTGGTTTTATGTATACGTCTGTTTCTAGCACTCCATTCAAAAATGCAGTTGGTACATCCAGCTGTATAATTTAATAATTTGTGTTTACTGCTTCACTCAACATTAGTCTTATAGTCGATGTCCTTGCAACTGGTGAATACACATTATCATTATTCTCTTCTTGATATCCTTTTGCAACCAATCTTGCTTTTTTAGTTCCATCTGATTTAGTTTTGAAAACCCATTTTGTACTGATTGCTTTTGTTTTATTTGGCAGAATCGCTTGTTCCCAAGTATTAAGTTTTTCTAACGCCGTGAGTTCTTTCTTAATTGCATCGTTCCAGTCATCATCTCTAGTTGCTTCTTCATAAGTTTTTGGGTCTTCACTAGTGCAAAGGCAATAGACTGTTTCATATGTGTAGGTATTTAGATAATATGCAGTTTTCTTTATTTGTCTTCCAGATCTAGTCGTAAGTTTGTTTTCTACTTCTCTCTGAGTTGTACTTTCTGGTTCTTGTATTTCATGTATTTGTATTTCACTTTCTTGTCTAATTTCTGGGTTTTCTTGTATTTCACATTGTTCTTGTTCTTGAGTTTCATTTTCTTCTGTATTATTATATTTATTGTTTGAGTTTCCTCGGTTTAGTAAATAATGTTTTTCACTTTCCGTCTTTTTCGATATATATTACGTCATTTTCGTCAAACTTTACATCTCTTGATAAGACTATTGTTTCTTTTATTGGATCCCATAGTCTATATCCTGTGGTTCCATATCCCACAAGTCTCATTTCTTTTGCTCTTGGTTCTAGTTTGCTTCCTTTTGGCAAAGTATATACCCATGCTTTAGATCCAAAAACTCTTAGCTTGTCTAAATCTCTGTGTCCATACTTCACTTCTGCTGGGGTCCAGTAATTGATAGCACTACTGGGACATCTGTTTAGCTGATATGCTGCACATTTGATTGCTTCACCCCACAAGTATTTCGGTAATCGACTTTCGAGCAATATTGTTCGTGCCTTATCCACTAATGTTCTGTTCATTCTCTCGCTTACACCATTGCTTTGAGGAGAGTATGGTAATGTAAATTCTTGAATGATTCCTTTTTTTTTCACAAAAGTTCTTAATTCGGTTAGCTGTAAATTCTTTGCCATTGTCACTTCTTATTCGTTTGACCCTGTTGTTAGTTTGTGTTTCAATAGTGTTTATGAATTTTATCAAGTTTTCAGTAGCTTCACTTTTATTTGTCAGTAAGTATACAACACAAAAATGTGAGTAATCATCAATGACAGTTTGGTAATACCTTTCACCATTGTATGCCTCCGTTCTCATTGGACCTGCGATATCCGTGTGAAGTAATTCAGCCAGTGCCCTTGATCTTGGTCTAATAGTTGGAAAAAATGGAGCTCTTGTAGCTTTTCCTTGTTGACATTCACCGCAGCATTTTAGTGAGTACGGTAAATCAAGCATTCGTAGTGCTTTTCTATTTAGGTGTCCTAGACGTCTATGCCAAATATCGTCAATACTTTTCGTTACGTTACAATTTTCTTCTTGGTATCTTATTTCTGCATTCATAACATATAATTTGTCTTCTATTCCAGCTTCATGTAGTATATTTGTGCCATTTTTATATATTTGTACTTTATCTTTTTCGAAATGCACTGCGAATCCCTTTTCAACAATTGATTTTACAGAAACTAAGTTCAAAGATATGCCTTTAACTATTAGAGCATTTAATAGTGTTATTTTATTGCCCTTAAAATAAGTTATCAAATTGCCAGTCTTTTCGGCTATTACATATTCTCCATTGGCAACATTAATTTTGGCTGGTGTTTCCATATAACAAATATTTGACATGTACTTTTCGTATTTGTCTTGGATGATATGTTGCGTGCATCCCGAGTCAATTACTAGTTTGATACACCCCTCTTCAGTATTGATATTGAGTGCCACATTTGTAGTTATAAATGCGGAGTCATAGAACGTATAATGTTCAGTACTTTCATTAGTCAAATGAGCATTTTGTTGGTTAGTTGTATAATTTCTTTGGTGACCTCTCTGTCTATTAGAGTTGTGGAAATCCCCTCTTCCTCTGTTGTTATTATGGTAGTATCCGTATCGTCCTCTTTGTATGTTTCCTCTTCTGTTTCCTTGAAAGCCACTTGTTTCGCCCTTGTATTGGCAGTCTCGTGAAATATGTCCGGGTTTATTACATGTGTAGCAGTTAGATGAGAATGCATTCTCTTGTGAACTTCCATGAAACTCCTTGCTTTTATCTTGTAACTTTATTTCAGCATCTAAAAGTCGTGCCTTGACGAAGTCTAATTTTAAATCAGAAGTAGTAGCACTCATTGTTTCTATAGATGTTACAACTTGTTCATAAACTTCTGGCAGTGAGCATAGTAAATAACATATTTTGTCAATAACTTCTAACTTTGTACCTGTAACTTCGAGTTCGGTAACTAGTTTATCAAATTTTAGGAAATGTTCTTGAAGACTGGTATCGCATTTAAGATTAATTAACTTTCTTCGTAAATGTAGCTTATTCACCACACTCTTTCTTTCAAATGTATCTTCAAGAAGTGTAATCATTTCGGCGGCAGTGTTAGCATTTTTAATGATATCAATAAATTTGTCAGGTAACGAGTGGACGATTACGTTACGTGCCTCTGTATCTTTACTTTCAAGTTTTGCATTTATTATTTCATTTCTGGTTTTAAAAAGCACATCACTTAACTTCCTTTCCTCTAAAATCAGTTTGACTCTAAATTTCCAGTGGCTAAAGTTATCTTTCTCTAGCTTAGGATAAGTAAGCATTACCTCCGGTGTCGACATTTTATTTATTTTTTTTTTCTTTATGGATTAGTTTCTTCTGTACTAATGGCCCATAACCTTTTAGTACTCACAAATTAGCTGCTAGTTAAACAATAACTTGTTTATATTTGATACAGTTTTTAATAAAACATTTTATAACAATATTATTTCATAGAATCATATTTTTGACACATTAAAAACAATGTCAATTGAAAACTAACTGTCATTCAAATATATGTCCCCTAACAATATTTACATGACTGAGGATTGTGGGTAAAAAAAATAAATCTGTTAGTTCAATAGTGTGGCATTACAAGTATCTTGATGAAAATCTAGTGAGATCCAATAAACTACACTGGTTTAAACTTTAAAATTTGGAAGTAGAAAAAGTATTCAGCTTTCGGCACCATTTAAGATTATTTTTATACTTTGCCCTTATAAAAATCTACATTATAAAACGAATTTGCTTTTTCATTTTGAGTATGGTTGATTTACTAGTACATAAAGTGCACACAGCTGTTTTGTCGGAATTTTATTATGTTCTTCTTGATAACTGAGACAATCCTTTATCTTCCTCAGATCTGCTGGTCCTAGAATTCCTCGATATCCCATATACACTGCTTAAGAATTGAAGTGGATATTACAAAAATCTATAATTTTCCTTTGTCATTGGTTAATAATAAATCAAAATTCGATAAAATAAGTTAATCTTTATTCTTTAACGTTACAATATACCGAAACAAAATAAAATAAACAATTTTTTTAGGAAAATAAAACACAATAAAACAGAAAAAATTGAAAAATGTTGAATAATTTCCTCATTTCACCATTACACCCTCCATACACGCCTATTGCCACACTTCACGTCCCCTTTACAGCCTTCTATCACTTCATACAAATCATTCACATCATGCCAGAGTCTTCATTCTACCTCCTCACCTACTTTCTTCCTGTCTCTTCGCTTTCTACCTTCTGCAACTTCCTTTTCCATCTTCCTTATGTCTGTCTCCAGCTTTCATCTTACATCACCTTCCAGCTACTCACTCTTTTTTCCAGCCATTCGTCACATGCAGTCACATCTATATACGTAGAACACCCATCGCTCCTCACAAAGGTGGGCAACAACCCATCATTGAGCACCTTTAACCCTTCGGATGTCAACACCTCCTCTATAATCACTCCTCTCCTGTCTGTTTTAATTGAATTAAAATAAACACGCAGTATTCAACTCTTGAATATTATTAGAAAAATGGAAAGACTTTTTATTAAAGACAGTGACAACTTTTTATATTATTTTTATATAACAACTGAATAATACCAAAATAAACATATATGTATATTGTAACTATGCCATAACTATGCCAACTTCACAGTTTGCTTCTTCAACATTCCCCCTCAAACTGAGAATTGGTGACTCTGAATTTCACAAGGATCAGGTTACTCCCAGGAGACTGCGTAAATACTGGAATCTTGGTTTCGGTAACGGTTTTGTAAAAATATCCGCAATTTGATGTTCAGTAGCGACATATTCCAACGAAAATACATTTTCTTGGAATTTTTCACGAATGTAGTGAAAACGAACATCAATATGTTTGCTGCGTTTGTGAAATTCTGGATTTTTCACTAATCGTATAGCACTCTGATTGTCCACGAATAAAACAGGCTTTGGAGTATACTCATCAGAAATATTTTCAAATAGACGCTTCAACCATACAAGTTCTTTAAGTGCCTGACTAGCTGCTACATACTCTGCTTCTGTTGTGGATAACGAGACGCAACTTTGTTTCTGAGATCCCCATGTTATTGGGCTATTTCCCAAAAGGAAAACAAATCCACTAACTGATCGTCTAGTACTTGTATCAGCAGCATAATCTGCGTCACTATAGCCTTTTAGAGTTACATTCGCATCTGAAGGATATAAAATGCCGAGATTTATGGTTCCTTTTAGATATTTCATAATCCTTTTTACTGCATTCCAGTGAATTTTGTCAGGTTTTTCCAAAAATTGACTAACCTTTCCTACTGCATACGAAATGTCTGGTCTAGTACCTACAGCAAGGTAAATAAGACTTCCAACAGCTTGTCTGTAAGGGATTCTGCTGAGATCCTCGTTCTGAATTGAGTTGTCATCATCACCGAGACTAACAGGTACAGCGACAGGTTTTGACCCGGACATACCAAATTTATTCAGGATTTTGTTAATATAATTTGCTTGATGGAGAAGTATGGACCCATCTTACCCATCTTGTCTTCGTTCTATCTCCAATCCAAGAAAATACTGAAATTTTGTTGTCCGTAATTGAAATTCTTTTTCTAAGTGAGCCATCAAATGATCAATATCGGTTTCATTTGTAGCTGCTACCAGCCCATCATCAACATATAAGGCAATATACATCAGCCTGGGGGTTTTCCTTACGAACGCACATGGATCTGCTCTCGTTATTTCAAAATTTAAGTCCATTAAGAATTTTGTGAATTTTTCGTTCCAAACTCGTGATGCCTGCTTCAATCCATAAAGGGCTTTGAGAAGTTTACACACCCTATTGGTACCATCTTCATATCCCACAGGTTGAGCCATATAAATGTCTTCTTTCAAACTACCGTTCAAAAAGGCTGTTTTTATATCAAATTGTCTTAATTTGAATTGATGTACAGCTGCTAATGCCAAAATCATCCTTATTGTGTCAAATCTGACAACTGGACTAAAGGTCTCTTCATAATCAATACCGTATTGCTGTGAATACCCTTTGATCACCAATCGGGCTTTATATCTTTCTATACTGCCATCAGATTTCATTTTCAGCTGGTATACCCATTTGTTGTTGATTATTTTTCGATTTTCTGGTAATTCCACCATCTTCCATGTATTGGTTTGAATGAGAGATGACATTTCATCGTCCATGGCCTTTTTCCACTCTACGGAATGTTCTGATGCAACAGCTTCTTTGTAATTTCTTGGTAAATCCATTTCTGCAACCATTGTCATAGCCATGAAGTAATTAGCATACCTCGAAGGTGGAATTAAACTCGTTCTATCTCTTAGCTGATATGAAGTATTATTAGGATTTTG
This sequence comes from Ophraella communa, assembly GCA_035357415.1. Lineage (NCBI taxonomy): Eukaryota > Metazoa > Arthropoda > Insecta > Coleoptera > Chrysomelidae > Ophraella > Ophraella communa. The sequence goes on from CM068979.1 coordinate 64,353,375, forward strand.
AATTTCAACTATTTGGTTTGGTTGTGCAATAGCCTCGACATTTTCATGTATATTTTCAAAAACAACTTCATCTTCTGTAGACAACTCTTTTTCATCTGATATTATGCTTGTAACTTCTTGTTTGCTTTGTGTTTCATTTTCATCAGTATTTGTATCTTTTCTCTGATTTTGAACAACTTCATCTTCTGTAGACAACTCTTTTTCATTTTCATCTGATATTATGCTTGTCACTTCTTGTTTGCTCCGTGTTTCATTTTCATCACTGTTTGTATCTTTTCTCTGATTTTGCAATGATTTTTCTTTGAAAACTATGTCCCGGCTAAATTCTATTTTTCTTTCTATTGGATACCATATCCTATAACCCTTGACGTTTTCAGAATATCCAACGAATATGCCCCTTCTGCATTTTTTATCCCATTTCTGTCGTTTTTCTTCTGGTATATGGGTGAACACTTCGGAACCAAATATCCTAAGATGATTTGTTCTAGGAACTTCCCCAGTCCATAACTCGAAAGGAGATTTGTCTGGTATTGTGCTGGTTCCAGTCCGATTAAGAACGTAAACAGCTGTATTGACTGCTTCTGCCCACAACTCCAACTCCAACTCTTTAGCATGTATCATCGTTCTTGCTGCTTCGATGATTGTCCTCATTTCTCTCTCAGCACAACCATTTTGCTGGGGAGTATATGGAATGGTCCTCTGATGTTGAATTCCTCGATCTTCAAGTAGTTTTCTAACGTTTTCGTTTATATATTCTGAACCATTATCTGAACGTATATTTTTGACATTTATTCCAAATTGATTTTTGATGAATGTTAAGTAGACATTTAATTTGGCACAAACTTCGGACTTATTTTTCAGAAAATAAACCATTCTATAATGTGAAAAATCGTCTTTAAATAGCAACATATATCTTGCTCCACCAACTGATATGTTCTGCATTGGTCCACACAGATCTGTATGGATGAGATCTCCAGGTCTGCTGCTTTTTGTCAAACTTGATGGAAATGGTAATCTATGTTGTTTTCCGAATAAACAAGCGTCACAACTGAAGTTATCTTCAAGAGAACTGAACTTAATTTGGTGTCTATCAAGGTACTTTTTGACTTGCTGTTTGTTTTGATGTGCTAATCTCTCATGCCATAGACGAAAAGTTTCAACATGTTCAGTGATATTTACTTCTGTTATCATGTTATCATCTTGTTCTGGCTGAATAACTTTGAATTCCATTCGGTACAACTTGAATCGTCGAATTCCAACAGCAACAACTTTCCCATTCTTGGTGAATATACATTTCTTGTCGTCTGATGTCATTTTTAATCCTTTATCCAATGCTGCTCCCGAAGAAAATAAGTTAATTTTGATATCCGGAACATATAATATGTCTATGAGCATTTTTGGTTGCCATTTTTCATCTATAAATGACAAAATCCTGATGGAACCTTTCCCTTTAGCATGAACACTTTCACCATTACCAATTCTGACAGGTACCGGTTCTTCGAAGGCTTGATAATCTGAAAACCATTCAAATCTGTTGGTCATGTGATCACTTGCTCCTGAATCCATGAACCAGTCATTATATCTGTCACAATTCCCTGTTTGGCTTACAGTTAACAATTCTCCAACAAAGGCATCAACATTATCCTGCAACTCTGCATTATTGGCTTTTCTGGTTGGTGTCTTGGATGTACTTTCTGTTCTATACCAACATTGTGATTTGTAGTGGCCCTTTCTTCCGCAAACGAAGCATCTTCCTGATCGTACAGTTTTAAAATTTTCTTTATCATGTTTCATCTGTGGTTTATAACGGTCAAACTTTTTCGTGATGAAAGCAGCTGACGATTCATCTTTTGGAACTTGGGTGGAAATTCTTGATTCTTCTAGTAACAGTCTAGATGTCAAATTACTCATGGTTCGCTTTTCCTCTGGAGTAGATTCCCAAGCGCTGTAAAAATGATTGAAGTGGGGTGGTAATGTCATGAGAATTCTGGTAATCATCATAGATTCTGGAACAGGTTCTCCCAATTGTCTGAGCTGCTCTCCTAAGGATTCTAACTTAGATATATTGGTAGCCATGTCATCGCTGTCCAACTTATTATAACTGTAGAACTTTTTCTGTATTAGATGTAGACTTTCATCTGACCTTTGTTCAAATACTCTATGCAGTTTATCCCACATACCTTTCGCCGTTTCACAGCACATCAGGTGTTGCATTACTTTCTTTTCAACTGAAGTAACAATATACCTTTGAGCTTTTGCATCTGCTTTGTTCCATTTCGCTAGTTTATTCAGATACTCATCTACTTCTTTCTTCTGTTTGACTCTCTCCTGCTCATCCGCTGCTGCTTCATTTTCATATAATGGTTTCTGTGGTTTGCCGAGTTCACCATTTACGACCTCGAAGATATCTGCAGATCTCAGTATTACTTTCATTTGGAACTTCCATTCATTCCAATTCATCAAATCACTTAGCTTTTCGACTTTAAATGATTCAACCTCCATTTTTCTGTTTCCGTTTATTCTGGGCCCATAACCAATTGAATTAAAATAAACACGCAGTATTCAACTCTTGAATATTATTAGAAAAATGGAAAGACTTTTTATTAAAGACAGTGACAACTTTTTATATTATTTTTATATAACAACTGAATAATACCAAAATAAACATATATGTATATTGTAACTATGCCATAACTATGCCAACTTCACAGTTTGCGTCTTCAACAGTTTTACTCGATGCAATATTTTTAGCGTTACTACTCTTCTTATATGTCTCCTTTTCCCTTTTGACACCCTCAAATCGTCCTCCAGCCGTCATGTATGTTTCATATTTCTTCAGAAATTTGATCTAATGTACACGTTGTACACCACCAAGTCTCCCATACGCACGACCACCCATCCACTCCCCTTTCTCACTTTGCTCTTAGTGCGTTTCCCACAACTCTTATTCTTGCCCTCTCTGAATCGTCCAAAATCCATCCTTGCTTTTTAACATATTTTGCGTTCACTTCAGATTCAAACACCACATTCACCTTCCTCCTAACAATCTTCCTTTCTGACTACACCTACCTCCTCTGAGGGGTCCAGGGGGGCCCTTCCATTTTTGCTTACCTCTTTGCGTCCCTCAGTCTACAGACCATTTTCTCCTATTTCACAGAGCATCTCCCCTGCATTATGACCCCTTTTCCCACATGTTCCACAGAAAAATACCTTTCTGCATTCTCTGGCCAAGTGCCCCTCCCCCTTACATATCCAACATACGGCCTTTTCCTTCTCTTTCTTCACCCGACAAATCGCTGCCTTATGGCCTTTAGCTCCACAGGCAAAGCATCTGCCCTTCCCCTCCCCTAAACTGTTACTCTATTCCATCAAAATTCCATTTTCCGCTTTCCCAATAAACATTCCACCTTTTTCCATTCCGCCCTCACTACTGCCATCTTCATCCCGTTCCTGTCCCTTGACACCTTCATCACCTTAGATTCCTTTCCTACCAATTTTATATTCCTTCCCCTACTTGTTAATCGTCTATCCAAGGATCTATCCCTACTACTTTAATGGTTTTTAGTACTTTCTCCGCCACAACCACCTACCTATTCCTTGATACCCTAAGTCTATTAACCAACCGTTCATTTTCCCCAATCCTTCCTTGATTCTATCAATGCCCTCCCGATCGATATGCCCACATCCTTAAGAATAACCACCTCGTTCCTTATATCCTTTACCCTTTCCGTGTATATTGTCACCCTAGTCCCTCTTAGTGTCACCCACGCTAGCATCTTCCTCAACATTTTCGTCTCCATATATTCTAGCTTGTGAATCCCACGCTGTCGCGGTCCTATACAATCAAACATCCTACTCAGTAGTTCGTAGACTTTCTTTTCGTCTCCACTATCCCCTTCCATTCGACAGATACCTTCTTCTTGATTAATTTTTGCTCCTTTCCATTCCGTTGTCCGTATTTCCTCCCCCTCTTCAACCAGTATCGGGCACCTTTCCCGAAACGATCTATGTACCCCCTTTTCCATTCCACTATCTCCATTTTTTAGCCATCCTACTTGTTCTATCCCCTGCGACTATATTCCCTATCTTGACTTCTATTCCCTCCCCTCTTTTCTGATCCTACTCCCTATCCTTAACTTCCTTCCATCCTTCCCAGTCCCTTTGTACTACTTCCCATCTTAATTGTATTTTATCCCTCTCCTCTACCTTCCCCCCTTTCTTCTCCTTCTGCTTCCTCTTATGCTCCCTATCCTCCAAAGGCGATACATCCTACCACTTCACCATTAGACTCTCCCGCCTTATCCGGTGTTCGTTTTACCTTTCTCGACTTACTAAAAATACCTTTTCTTTCCTCTGCGTCTTCCAATACTTCCTGACCTATTTTTATTTTTCTTCTCCATAGCACATCCCACGAGTAGCTGGGAATTGTCGGTCCACCACCACAGAGCCTACTTGTGCTGGTAAGGTTGAATACTCCGGAAGGTCACCAGGTCTCCTGAAGGCACCGTTTATGACTGTCTTACGCGCAGCCATTCATCCATTGCCCTGGTAGCGATTACGGAATGTTTTATTGTTTAGGTTTGATTACTCTTCTAGGTTTTTTCAGGATTACCCCCGAACGCAGTAGCTACCACTGCTCAATTCACACAACATGGGGGTTTCCATGCAGGATCCTTCATTGCTTATCCCGAGGGTTGGTCGGGCATGAGGCTCTTACAACTCAAGAAGCCCGAGTCCCTTGACAGACCACGCCTCTGGAAACACGCTATGAGCCATTGGGACGCGCCGTGTCGGGTGGAAAGACTCCTCCCCGGAAACTTGCATGAGAGATGAGTGGTGAATCACTTTCAGCCTCCCTCATCCAAACCTTCGGAGGAATGGTTGTTTACTAATAGTGAGTGATATTTGCACCAGCCTTGTATGATATTGAAGGCCTCTTCCAGTCTCTCACAAAATTTGCATAAGCTGTGTGTAAAAGTTCTCACTTTTTAGGCGGTTTAAGTAAGGAGTATAAGACCAAGTTCCAGAGTAGTAATGAGAGTCCTCTCTGTGAACTGCTTTTAACAACCAGGCTTCATATGGTGACATTTTACACATTAATTTTTATTGCTCCCTTGGAAAGCATGTTAGATATACATCAGTTTACTGTTTGAGGAACGTCACGTTAGTAATGGCATTGGTTATTCCGGAAAAGTTGGTTTTGTCGAAAGCACCTTCTATATCTATACATACACCCAAAATGAACTTTGACAACCAATCATTTTATAGTGACATCTTACACCTATGTCTTACACACTGATTTTTATTGTTCTCTTGCAAAGCATGTTATATATTCTTCCATTTACTGTTTGTGGCATTGGCTATTTTGGGAAAGTTGGTTTTGTCCAACGAAGGTGGACTCTTTTTCGTCCAGTGATCTTTTCATGTACCCGGTGACAAGGTGAATGGCCTTGGCTTTGGTTCCTGTGGTTTCCCTGTATGATGATTTAAATGTATTGAATTCTGTACTTAGCTGTTTCGCTAAAAGCTAGCAACGTCAGCTATAATTGCATTTTAAAACGTATTTTTCGAATAAATAGTGTTTAGTTCAGTTATTTATTGTTCTTAGTAAGATGGACTTCCACAAAGTAAAGGTTACCACAATCAATTTCTTGAAACTAACCGATGCCACCCAATATACAGGCCACTGTTTTCGTAGAAGCTCTGAAACGCTGCTTGTAGATGCAGGAGGAGATTTGCTGCAACTTAGAGATATGGGGCCAGGAAATCGTCCACAGTAGCAGAAGGCTACGTATACAAATCCTTGAGCGCAAAGAACTCCACAGTTGACAAAATAATCTCTTCGATTTGTCCGTATGAGGAGTATAATGAAGAAAATGTATCATTAGACGATATTAAGCCCAACGCTCCACAAATCCGGGTCCCAGTTGCTCAAAAATACAATGCGCACCTCCAGCAACCAAAAGTACAGAACAACTGGTGATGACTCATGAATTTTGACTAATGTAGTAGAATTGGGAAGTGTATTCGAAAAGTCTGGGTCGTTTGTATTCAATAGCTGCCAGAATATAACTACTTTACTTTATACTACTACTTTACTTTATATAAAGGACTCTTTCCAATTTAAACAATTTATTGATTCTATTTCCATTCCAGAAAATTATAAACTGATATCTCTCGATATAATATCTCTGTACACTAATATTCCAAATGAACTAGTATCTGACTTGATGGTTGTGCTATGGGTTCACCAATTTCGTCTACTATAGCCCAACTAGTCATAGAACATCTAGAAGAAAACGTACTAAAAAATCTTGATTTTAACATAGCGTTCTTTAAAAGATATGTAGATGACTGTATAACTGCTAAAATTAATCAAACAAAGTTGATGATATACTTGAAGCCTTTAATAAATATCATCCCAAGTTACAATTTACTGCAGAAGTTGAAGTTAATGATACCATAAATTTTCTAGATCTTACATTAATAAGAGATAAAAAAACTTCTAAAATCAACACAAAATGGTTTACAAAAGATACATGGTCTGGTCGGTATTTAAATTACAACTCAAACCATCCAAAAAACCAAATTACAAATGTTATAATAGCACTTTCAGATCGAGCTATTACACTTACATCGCCAAAATATAGAACGGAAATTTTAAACAAGGTTAGGGAAACTTTACTAAATAATCAGTTTCCTGAAAATTTGATATCGAAAGTATTAAAAGAACGGATTTATTTGTATTACAACAAAAATAAAAAAAATTCAAATAAAAATAAAAAAACTCAAAAGTACGTAGCTATGCCATATACACCAGGTATTTCCGAAAAGCTTAAATATATTTTTTATATTTTGCACTTATAAAAATCTTCATTATAAAACGCATTTGCGTATCGTAATGTAACTTTTACGCACGCAAATTTTTGTTTTAAATGGTTGGCGACATGAGTGAAGTATCTAAAGGCAAGACTATTGACAATGACATTTGTGGCTAATAGCAATTTATTAATTTTATATTGTTCTTTAAGAAAGTATCTGTAAATATGAATATAATATTTTACTTATATAATATATTATTATTGGTATATTATTATTTTTAAAATATTTTAAAACATTAACATTTGATAATTAAAATGTCACAACTGTCAAATTTTATAAATTACACAGTGCTGCCGACATACTTTTTAAAATAAAAATTTTCGTACTTACATAAAAATAAAAAATTAATTTAAAAAAATGGTAAAAAGGGCAAAATATAAAAAATATTATAAACAACTTATTTCATATGGCTGTTGTGACACTCGTTCTTTAAAAAACTCATCGCTTCGAGATTCGTTTTTTAAACTTGAACTCGTGTCATAACAGAATTCCATATGAAATGCGTTGTTTAATATACTATTATCCAAGCACGATATAACAGTTTGCCATAAAGCGCAAAATCTAATTAACTCACTTTTCACACCACTAAAAAGTAAAGTTCCCAAAAATAAGAAATCTAATGTTGTCTACTCCATTCAATGTTTAAACTGTCCTAAAAAATACATTGGAATGACAACACAACATTTGGAAGGTAGGTTAAACGGGCATAAATATACAAAAAACGCATCTACAGCATTGCATAAACATGAAGCATCCACGAAACATTAATTTAATTTCAGTGACACAAGAATATTAGCCCAAGATAAAAACCACCTAAAACTTTCAATAAAAGAAATGATCGAAATCAAAAAAGAGAAGGAAGCTTTAAATGACAAGAAAGATATTAATAATTTAAGCCAGATTTATCACAATTTAATAAATCTTAGTTAGCCATCAACAGCTGTATACATCTCACAAATAACAACGAATATTAAAAATCAATTAGATACATTAGTTTTTGTCCAACAATATAATTTATACCTACTTTTAAAAATTAATTTGTATTAATGTAGTGTGGTATAAATGAACCTCTTTTGACTCCAAGGTACGTACTTATTTTAAAGATTTTATTTATGAACAATATTTTGTACTGTCCCAGTTTTTAATTTGTATTAGGTGTATATTCATTTTAGAAATACACTTGAAAAAGCACAACATAATGTGCGAAACGTTGTGAAAAAAGTTTTTGAAAATTGTTTTAAATATAACCTATACCCAAGAAAAAAGTGTTAACTTTATAAAAAGTATATTTATATAAATATAAATGTATATAAATAAAAATAGTAAAGTACACAGATGTCAGACTTTCAGTAGTAGAAAAAGTACAAAACAAGTGTTGTAATGATACTATTGTTACAGTGCAACATAACCTAACCTTAGCGTTACAATTATTTAATATTACATCTTGGCAAAAATTATCGCTAAATAACCGTTAACTCAACTTTAACTTTACTATAAAGTTGGTCAATAAATAGGATCTGTATTTATAGTACACAGTTATTTTCAAATTAAAGTAATTTTGTTATATTACTATGAATGGTGTAAAATGAGGAAATGTATTAAGCTAATCTAGGACCATTTCTTTTCAATAAATTGTAACGAGAATAGTTATTTAGGTTTTATAGGATAAACAAAAATATGCCAATTGTTTGGAGAAATACAGAAGTTATAGTTCAGTGAATCAATTTAAGAATTTTGCAATGAACGCGAATATTTTTTTTTGAAATATTTGCTAACAATAGTAGTAGGATATGCAGTAATTCAATAGACTGTCGAATAATTAAAAAAAAAAACAGTTGAATATTTTTTTATTTCGTTTGTGCGCGGCAGCTTACGCCATTTTCACCAAAAATAATACAGTTACAAAAAAATAGAAAACATTAAAGTACAAACATTAATAACAGTGTGGAAACCAATTATGGAATAATAGTTATTTGTGTACCAAGGCCGTAATGTTGATCTTTTTTGGCCGAATCTGAAATGTGCGGCCGAGGCGTAGCAAATTTCAGGTGAGGCCAAAAAAGATCATACGGCTGAGGTGCACACAAAATTTTTTAAGCGAGTGTCTCATCAAATAGGTAACAACTTTTTTTTACAATTTTGTTTCTAAACAGAGACGAAACTGGAAGATTAGATTCAAATTTTTATTAACCAAATGAAAAGTGTATTATTAAATAACAAAGATGTGTACAGAATTACTTACAGTAAGTATGATAAACAGAAGTTTCTGAAAATGACAGAAGTTGGGTCATAACGAAGTTAATAAATTAGGGCATTATTTGCTATTAATTGTTATGTTAAATGTACATTTACCACATTTTGAAAATGTAATACCACTTTTAGACATGACATTGTTAACAAACATTTCATTTTCTTGATTTTCCGTAACAATGGTTCTTGCTGGAAAGCTGCTTACTGAAGTACCATTTAATTCAATTTCTTTGGAATTATTTTGAACAGAAGAACGCATACCTGAAGTACCTTCTCCTCCTGCAAGAATTCTATTTGAAATTTCCTTCTTTCTTGAAATGGAATCTTCAATGTAGCCTTCTGCTACAGAGTTAGACTTCCAACCTCCGTGGCTTTTTAACACTAAAATATCAGCCCCTGTTTCAACCAAGAGAGAGGCTGAACTTTTTCTAAAAGAATGACCCGTATACTTATTAGCATTTGGTAATTGTAGATACTGTGCAATAAGTGATGGTATTTTTCCAAAGGTATGAACACCAACAACTTGTGTAAAACATTTTCCTTGGCGATAATTTATAAAAAACGTTTTATGACTGAAAGGTCGTAAATTTAAGTATTTTCGAATCAGCTGTAGGGCACTTATATTTTCAATTATTTCATCAGTTATTGTAAATACTCGTTTTTTACCGGTTTTTGTCTCCGGGAATGTGATTACTAACACGTTTCCTTTGTCTTGAATATCATTTATAGACAACTGCCTTAGTTCATTTCGCCTACAAGCACCAGTCAATCCAATTATCAAGCAAACCTAAAAATATTACAATGAACTTTAAAAATATTGTGTTTTATTACCTTCCACATTAAGTAGTTCTTATCTGGAGCTTCTGTTAATAATTTATTGATATCCTCTCTTGTAAAAACTGCCGACTTTTTCGCTTCGTAACCCACATTTTGCTTTTTCAAAAAAACATTCAGTTTTGAAAACTTGCTGATATCAATGTTATTTTTGACCATAATTGTTGATTTTAACATCGAATATACGGACCATAATGTTGATGATTTTGAAACCTTGGCCTTGGCCAGAAAAAATGCGAGAAGTACTTCTTCTTTTAATTTTTTAATCTTATGTATGTTGCACCATTCCATAAAAATCTCATACTGTTTTAAGTAAATCTGCCTGGATTTTTCAGGTAATAAATTTAGAGTCGCTGCATTGGCGGCTTCATAAATTTCAGCTGGATTGTCACTATCACTGTCACTCATTTTTCTTTTGAACTGTTTTTTATCACAGTATACACCGTAAATGTGGTTTTTATTATTTGTTAGTTATTTACTTTAAATTTCATTTAACTGACAGAAACGGAAAGCTTGTAAATAAACAGCCTGGCAACGGAACCTTTTCTTTTGTTTTATGGGTAAATAACCCAAACATGCAAATTAAGTGTGTCTAGTAGGCCGCCTTCATAATTTGACAATCTTAATATCGGACGTGGAAATAACTCAAATAAGCAAATTAAATGTGTCTAGTAGGTTGCCCTCATAATGACTTTGTTTGCAAAAGCGGCCGTAAAGTAAAACAGCGGCCGTAAAGTAAAAAAGCGGCCAAAAAAGATACACTTTAGGGACGTTAATAGATCCGTAAAACTTCATTTTTTGAGACACTCGCTTAAAAAATTATTTGTGGGGTTAGTTTAGATTATTAAAAACGCTGGAACCCTTCAACTTTGAAATTCAAATGTGAGCTTTTTAAACATAAATTTAATTATACAGAGTGATACACGCAAGTGTATCCATGATGTATATTTTTAATGAAACACCCTGTTTATTTATAAGATTGACAAAGCTTTGTTTATTAAAGTTTGAGGTGAAATAGCCCGTATTTCTGTAGTTATCCTTTCTTTGAGGTCTGCAATGCTAGTTGGCAGTGTTGCATATACTTTGTTCTTAAGATAACCCCACATTTGGGATATAAGTTGGCCAACTCAGGAACAACTCTAATCATACTTAAATATTTTTCGGCTGTCAAATTTCCATCTACAAAAATAGGACCAATAATATGATCACCTATGATACCTGCCAAATGTTCAACTTTTGAAGATACTGAGTATGTGTCTCACGCATTCAATGAGTCTACAGTTTTGTCTGGTTACTTCCCCGTTTAATGTGAATGTTGATTCATCGGAAAAAAGAATTGTAACAACAGCTATTTCATTTCTGTTTAATTTATTCATAATTCTTTCGCAGAAATCTGGATCGTCTTCTATTAGTTCTTGCACAAAAGTCATTTTATATGGATGAAGTTTTTCTTTATGGAAACACCTTAGGACAGTTGTGTGCCTCACATTATTTTTACGAGAAATTTGACGTGAACTTGACGGTGGATTCTCCACGACACTTAACATAATATCCACTTTCAGATCATCTTCAACGAAGTGCGGTTTTTTCTTTAATGGTTTGACATGTCCAAGTTCTCTGAATTGTGCATGAATTTTGGACACAGTACATTGTGAAATATTAGGCAACTGAGGATACCTCTGATTAAATAAGTTTGCTACTTCAACTTGCCCAAGAAACACAGACTAGTTACATATTAGTCGCAGTAATGTATTTATAACTTTGTTTAAAACTGACTAACTTACTTATAAACGTGGTAAATCACTACAGCACTACGTTTAAAACCACCAATTTGGGGAAAAATTTGTAATTGTTAAAAACGATGTATAAGTGTATATGTAACCATATACTATACTCTAATATAACTGTCGGGTTATTTTTACTACGATAATGATTATGACGGGATTAAAACCTTATGTCCAGACCTTTTAACATAACAATTTTTTGTAATATATTGTTTATTATAAATAATATTATATAAAAAAAAACAACATTGGAATAATATGTTTATAGAACTTATACATTTAATAATGCATAGATACCGCATACTAAAAGTAGGAATTATAACCTTTTGCATACACAAATTTAGAAAGCCATTAACTTTTTACTGTAAATGTGTTTTTTCTACCTAATGAAAAAGAGATAACCCACATAATTAAAGCATATCAAGAAAAAAAATAATTAATAATTAAAATATTTATATTTTGATTTCACTTTAATTAATCTTTAAATGATAAAAAAACATTTTGCAACAATTTCAATATGATTTGAACATGTCTTTACTATAAATAAGTATACTGTAACCCAAAATATAATTTTGTGTAACAATGGCGGACATCATTTTAATGGCTAAATCTGGTAGAAGGTATCCATATTGTCTTAAATTGTTAAGTTACCCTACAAAATATACTATAGCAACTACTAAAATAGACATATACGAAAATTTAAATTACAAATTATAGGAGATTGCGTAATATTTTCTGTAATTATACAATTGAAAGAATTATACAGTTATTACAAGGATACAAAATACTACAATATAACCCATTTAAGTATGATGTATTTAGTGGTCTCATTTCAGCTGTAATGACAATATTAAAACTTTTTAATTGTCACTCAGGAACGCAGCTTTTGAAATGTCAGTTACTCTAAAATTAAAATTAAATAAACAAATTGATAGGTAGTAATAGGCACTTGGTGTAACAAATAACTGTATAGATATGTATTCGGTTGTAAAAACGGTCGAGAATGGAAATCCCATAATCTTAAGTTATCACAGAAAGAGCTTTCGTTCAATTTTGCATCACACTTTTTTGTTTCTTCACAATCTTGTAAAATCTCATCATCGCTCTCGACATCATCGATGATTGTGCTCTTTTCTGAAGCTAAAAGAATTTGAGTTATTGCACCATTAGGATCGGGTGGCTGCATGAGGATTGATGATGTACTGTTGAGAAGGAATTGAAATCAGATTGATTGATATCATTTACTAACTGCTGCTCAGGCTGATGCACCAATGATGCAGCTGGGTGGGTTTTTAAAACAATGTTTTGTTTTTTAACTGGTTGGTTAACATAATTTTTTAACTGCCTACAAAACTGAGACTTATCTATATTTGTAAGGATTTGTGTTCTTATTTATTTCCAATTTTTTGGACACAATATTAAATTATATAGTTATATTAAGTATAAAACAAACTTATAAACTTAACCACAAAAGCAACAACACAACACAATTTTTACAATATAAAACTCTATTGAATAAAACAAACAGTTGACTCTTTCACGACAGTCATAATTGGTACAATTATTGTCATAATTTATAAAAATTATATAGTTTAACAACCAACATAATTAAAGTTTAAAAGTAGTCTTATAGTCATTACTAAATCGTAAAATTATAATAGTTTTAAATTTCAAACGTACAACCTTATTAAGACGTGATTAGGACTAATTATAAATGTATTACATTTAAGCATTATATAAAATGGTTTGTAAAACCAAATAAAGTTTTAAAAGACACTCTAGATATTGAAATTTTAATATCTTGTAACTTTGTGTTTGTTGGGTGACTTCTGCAATTATCACCGTAACCAATCATAATTAAAATTCCAATCTGGTGAGTCTCAGTTAAATATTTTATTATTACTTCACAAAATATTAGTTTTTGATTAAGAATTGACAACTACGATATTTAAATGTCAACACATCAACAACTGACAGACATTATTTACCGATTTAGTTTAATTATATTGGCATAGTTATCTATATATTTTTTACCTATTCGTGACAAAAAATGTTAACAAAACCCAAAATATTGATACTTAGTGAGGAAATTTGAGGTCTGCATTCAGCTAATTAAAAATAAAACCATTATTTAAGGTGTGAAACATTATTATTTATAAAAAAGGGGTTTTCATTTTTGCTAATAACTCATAAACTATAATAGCTAGAACAAAAAACTGAACGGATTCTTAAAGGGTAGGAAATTTCCAACAAAAAAGTTCCAACTACCCGAATTGTAGCTTGATTATTTATAGGTCTAAATTAATGTTGAAAATGACATAAAAAACGGGCGGCACGTCACCGTCGCAACTACCAAATGACATAAATTATTTTTTTTCAATTAGTAAATATTAATGAAAGAAATTTAAAAAATTCTAGCACTAACAGAACATATCAGAGAACAAATTTCTGCAGTCAAAAATTTTTTTCCGTTATTTTTCACATTTCTATCCATTTGTTAATTAAAAAATTACATTTTCATTGTTACTAACTATAAATTCGTTACTGTGAGTAAAATAAAAAAAAACACAAAAATTTTTTTAACCCTTGGAATCCTTTACCATAAAGCTATTGAACAAAGTTACATAATAAAATTTTTAAATTATTAAAAATTGAAATTGTTATTAACAAGCAAAGTAAACAAATGCGATTTTAGATGTGAACAATTTAAATTTTTTAAACAATTGTTTACAGTCGTTTTTAATACGCTATAAACAATATAAATCCAATTATTTTAAATCTTTGTGACCAATTGTTTAAAAAATTTTTATAAACAAATGGCTTATTTAATTTATAAAAAAAAATTTTGCCATTCTATTGTTTATTAAAAACCGTGATTTAAAAAAAAAAATTTTTCTTCAAAAAATTTTCTAATTAACGTTTTTTTTATTAACAATTCTTTAAATTTAATATTAAGAAATGAAAAAAGTCCTAAAAATCATAATTTTCTCTTCTCTACAAAATGGTATTTTTTTCGAATTTGTCAGTTAATTATTTAATTGTTTAAAATTTATTTAAAATGCTTTTTTCAAAAATTAAACGTATACTATGGTATTCAGTATGTTTTGAGGTGTTATAAAAAAATATTAATTGTTGATGCAATTGTTTATAACCAATTGTTTAATTAATAAACAATTAAATAATTAACTGACAAATTCGAAAAAAATACCATTTTGTAGAGAAGAGAAAATTATGATTTTTAGGATTTTGTTTATTTCTTAATATTAAATTTAAACAATTGTTAATAAACAAAAACGTTAATTAACAATTAGAAAATTTTTTGAAAAATTTTTTTTAAATCATGGTTTTTAATAAACAATAGAATGGCAAAAAATTTTTTTTTAAATTGTTAAATAAGCCATTTGTTTATAAAAATTTTTTAAACAATTGGTCACAAACATTTAAAAAAATTGGATTTATATTGTTTATAGCGTATTAAAAACCACTGTAAACAATTGTTTAAAAAAATTTAAATTTTTCACAACTAAAATCGCATTTGTTTACTTTGCTTGTTAATAACAATTTCAATTTTTAATAATTTAAAAATTTATTAGGTAACTTTGTTCAATAGCTTTATGGTAAAGGATTCCAAGGTTTAGAAAAATTTTTGTGTTTTTTTTTTATTTTACTCACAGTAACGAATTTATAGTTAGTAACAATAAAAATGTAATTTTTTAATTAACAAATGGATAGAAATGTGAAAAATAACGGAAAAAAATTTTTGACTGCAGAAATTTGTTCTCTGATATGTTCTGTTAGTGCTAGAATTTTTTAAATTCCTTTCATTAATATTTACTTATTTAAAAAAAATAATTTATCTCATTTGGTAATTGCGTCAGTGACGCGCCGCCCGTTTTTTATGTCATTTTCAACATTAAATTAGACCTATAAATAATTGAGCTACAGTTCGGGGGGTTAAGACTTTTTTGTTGGAAATTTCCTGCCCTTTAAGAATCCGTTCAGTTTTTTGTTCTAGCTATTATAGTTTATGAGTTATTAGCAAAAATGTAAACCCCTTTTTTTTAAAATCTTAAATTGTTAATAACAATAGGAAATTTTTTAAAACGGATTTTGATATTCAGGAACATTTTTATATTTGTCATTTCGAATCGATTGACAACAAAATCAGATTTTTCGGATCGGTGTAACCCAAATCCGATTTAAATGACTTCTCGACCAGACTATACATGATATAGTTTCATTAAAAATATAGATCATGGACGATGCCAGACTTGCGTGTATCACCCTGTACATTTAAATTTATGTTTAAAAAGCTCACATTTGAATTTCAACGTTGACGGGTACCAGCGTTTTTTATAATCTTCTAAACTAACCCCACAAACAATTTTATTCCATAATTGGTTTCCACACTATTTTAATAAATTGTTCAGTTAGCGTTTACAGTTCTTTATATAAATTGCACTGTTTTAATATGTTAAGGGTTGTTTGAAGGTTGATTGGATTGGATAGAAATTGTTGATAGGTAAGAGGAGGATGGAGGTTAGATATGAATGGTTGTGTTATTTTACAATTCGAAAGGAGGTGATTGATTGTTAGTGAGGTGGAACATTGATTGCAAATGGGAAGGAAAGAACGGGACATGAGATATTCATGTGTTAGACGAGTGTGTCCAATGCGGAGACGTCTGCTGACGATGGAATCGTGTCTGATTAGATTTTGTAATGTGATGGATGGTAGTGTAGGTTGAATTTGGGCAAGAAATTAATTATATGTAGACCAAAGTTGCTGCTAAGCATGATACATCTTTTATTGTTTTGTTAATGTCATGTTTGAGTTGTAAGTGTGTGATAGGAAGATTTAAAGATATTTTTTTTTAATTCTCTAAGATATTATAAGTTTGCATATTTTTTAATAATTAGAGAATTAGAGCAGAATTTAAGTATTGAAGACTTTCTTTACTTACAAATTGGAACGAAAATTTTATTCTACAAAAATGAATTAAAACTATAACATACGAATTAAACTGTGAGAATTGAAGTTAAATACATTTTATAACAACAAATAATAATTTCAAATTGTTATCAAAAAGGTTTTTTAAAAGATGATAAAAAAATGTGTAATTGAAATATTAGAAAATAAGGACTAACATCGAACACTAAAATTTCTTTTCTTATAACTATACTGTGACATAAAAATCTGAACACCCAGTTTAATAAAATTTGGTTAATTTATTTATTTTACTAATATAAACTGTACGATTTCGTCAATAAGTTTGATAGGGGTCGTATAGTAGGACTTCGGGAATCTGGATTTTCTTTTCGGGAAATTGCAGTTAGAGTGCAAAGAAGTGTAGACACCGTGGTTAGGTATTGTCAGGCATGGCTTCGAGAAGACCGTACGCTAAGAGGAAGGGCTCTGGGCCCTGTAGAACAACAGACCGTGAAGATTGCCGCCTAAGATTATTGGCCTTAGGGGACCGTTTCTCCACTACCAAGTCCATTGCAAATGAATGGATTACAGAACACGGAAGACCTATTGGCATGCGAAGTGTTTACCGACGAATAAGACGTTTAAGCTTGTTTTTATACCGACCACACTGGGTCCTCCCTTTAACCCCAGAACACCGACGTAATCGCCTTGAGTGGTGCAGAGAACGGTCACTCTGGGATCAGGAATGGAACAGTATTGTCTTTACTGACGAGGCTCGATTTTTTAGGCATGTTGAAAGGCATGTTCATCAAACTGTTGGAGTTATGCTTTGGGGTGCTCAGGCCCGTATCCAGAAATTCGTTTCGGGGGGGGGATCAAAGACGAAAATCATTAAAAAATTTGGACCTACTTTAATTAATTCAGAGTAAAGCGAATGACACATTAAAACTTGAATTATTATGTGACGTTTAATCTATTATTATTTACAGTGCAATAAAAAGATGCAGTACAAGGTGTAAAATAAATAGCTACTATGTTTGAAAGTAGTTCAAGAATTTTTAATGTTAAACAAAGAATACATGTTAATAATAAAGGTGAAATCAGTACTACATTTTTACTAGAACATATACATTACAAAAGTCATTTTCTCGATATGTTCTTCGCCAAGCGATCAAGCACTTTCTCTCGACCAATAAAAATATCCCAGTGAATGGACTAGTCAAAATGATAGCAATATATATTTAGGATAAGATACCTCCTTACTTATATTGGTATTCATTTTGCAAGTAATTTTTCTCATTTCGTAAAATTTATCAATAAATAATTAGTAAGTTTTAAACGTAGCGCCAACTAATGACCAATAATGAAGTGTGTTTAAAAGTCAACGTTGTCACCTTAGAACAAAAAGAAACAGGAAGGAGTCTGTCCTATATTAACTTTAAGGAAAATTTGCGACGGAAGTCGGCCATCTTGAAGCTCCTTGTATGACTCATTTTTTATGTTTACAGTATACTGTCAAAGCAATATTTGTATATAAATGTCAAAAATGAGCGCATAGGCGTATCATTTGAAACGGAAATTAAAATTGACAATTGGCCGCCATATGCTAGCTCCTTTCTGGACTCAAGGTCATTTTGCTTATACTCCTTCCTGTATCTTTTTGTTCTAAGGTTGTCACTTGTCACAGTTTAGCTACGTTCGTTTCAAGTATTCTCAAAGAACTGGCGGCACAAAACACCGTGTTCTGTGACTAACTGATTGTACCAGTTGACAATATATATGACAGGAGAGAAAATCGTGTTTATCTGTAATAAAAGGTAATAAACAAACAAGACCCCTATTCTTGACGGTGAGAATAGAACAGCCAATAGAAAGTGAGCGTGGTTCTATACGCTACATTATTAGAAACGTCACTGTCGCTATTATATCCAAACAAACTTTTGCCTTATTGTAGTTAATTTGCATTGAAGATTTTTTTATTATGTATTTTCATGTATTTTCTTGTTTATGAGTTATTATAGTGCTAAATAGACACATTATTATCGTTAAGGAATATTTCGAGTCATATTTAAAGAAGTTTTGTTTTGTTTTATATAAAAAAGTTTGCTTTTGAGGTTAAGTAATGTTTTAATTTTTTCTAATCTTAGTACAAAATAAAACTTCTTTAAATATAACTCAAACACAAAAAACAAGAAAATCCACAATAAAAAAAATTCAATGCAAACTAACTATACTAAAATTCCATAATAGTAGGCACTAAATTCTCAGAAATATTATTGAATTAAAACGTAAACATTGTTGTCAGGTTGGGTTTCTATATATTTTATCATCTTCTATTTAAATCATTCACACGCAACTAAATGGTCATAGAATAACGGACAACGTGTTTTATTCATTAAATACTAAATACTAAAAAATATTAAATATTAAAGAAACTTCCTGCTAATGAAATATATTCAACAACATCAATGTTTATTAAATATAAAAAAATTTGAATTATATTCTGGGACTAAAATTTATAAATGGCAACGTTGCGTACACAGAGACGTTTGTGGGGCGGAAAAAAGAGAGGTAGATTAAATTTGCCGTAAGATAGAGAGAGATATAAATATTGCTTCATCAGCTGAGCACGGTTAGGTTAACATTCATGAGCGTAACATTCGTTGAATAATACGTAATGTAAATATTATTTTTTTTTTCTTTGATCTGTTATTATAATACAGTTATAACGAATTAGGTCTGTTTCAACACTGATGACAGTTTTGGAATTTCTGTTGTAAAAATTCTAAAATTGGAAATACCCTTTTCAATAATATAATAAATAATGATATTTTTGTATAATACCTACCCTAGATAAACATAAAGAGGAATAATACACTTTCTATACAGTTAATCCATTTAATCCATTCGTAAGAAGTAATAATGTAGTAGACGTCAAATAATTAGGCAGGTACATTTCTAGGAAAACGATTAACAGTAAAAAAAAAGGTAATTTCATATCAGATCAGGTAAAAACCAAGGGATTTGTTTAAGGACTGAAACAAGGGAAATATCATTATAAATCAGTTTAATTTTGTGCTGTGAACTGTGAGCAATATGGAAAGTGAAAGCAGTCAAAGTAAACGCAGACGTCCAAATTTATCCGAAGGAGAAAAAACTATTATATACAATGTGTATTGTGGGCTCCGTGAACGGAATGAGAATATGTTGCATAATGACGTAGTTAATCTGTGTAGTGATTTAACTAAAGTGTCGACGAGAAGTGTTCACAGAATTCTTAAAACATTTAAAGAAAATGAAGGTAAATGTGATAATGTATCTAAAGACATTGAAACTAGAGGAAGAAAACAAATTCAGCTTGATGATTGCACCAAATATGCTATTCGTAGGAAATTCCATTCGTTCTTTTTCCGAAATGAAAAACAGCCGAAATAAGTTCCGATGAATCGATGCCCAAAATATCACGACGTGTTTTATTGCGCACATTAAAGCAAATGAACATTAAATTTATGAAAAAGAGGTAGGAAAAGTGCTCTTATAGAAAGAGAAGAAATTGTTTTGTGGCGGAGAAATTACTTGAAAAAAATCCGAGAGTATCGTCGTGAAGGTAAAAAGATTTACTATTTAGATGAGACTTGGTTGAATCAAGGCCATACTGTTTCAAAGGTATGGCAAGATTTAGAAATAAAAAGTTGCCGTCAAGCTTTTATTGAAGGCCTCTCAACAGGACTAAAAGCGCCAGCTGGCAAAGGACGGAGGCTCATAATAACTCATATAGGCAGCGATTCGGGTTTTTTGGAAAACGGCTTGTTACTCTTCGAGTCCAAGAAAACTAGCGACTACCACGAGGAAATGGACGCGCAAAAGTTCGAAAGTTGGTTTTTAAAGATTATACCAAACCTTGAACCAAACTCTGTCGTCGTCATGGACAATGCCTCCTACCACAGCAGACAAATGGAGCGGTCACCTACAACTGCCTGGCGAAAAGCTGATATCATTAACTGGCTATCTGAAAAAAATTTACCAATCGACGATAATATGTTAAAAGTACAATTACTCAATATTGCAAGGGAACATATACCTCAGTTGAAGAAATATGTTGTCGACGAAATGGCTCGTGAGAGGAACATAATTGTACACCGCCTCCCTCCTTACCATTGAGAGCTAAACCCGATCGAGCTAATATGGGCTCAAATAAAAAACCAAGTGGCGAGGGAAAACTTAACTTTTAAAATTAATGAGGTAAAAGGCCTACTAGCTACTGCGATAGAAAATGTCACACCCGAGTCATGGAAAAAATGCATTAGACATGCGACAAAAGAAGAGGACAAAATGTGGGATCTCGACACTAGAATGGACATTGCAATTGAACCATTGATTATTACTTTGAATAGTAGCGATCGCGATAGTTGCTCATCATCCGACGAGTTTTCTTCAGATGATAATGAATAATACAATACTGTAAGTAATTTTAAACTTTTTGTGGTGGTAGTGGTTTTAGTCCAATAAACGTAGGTCTGAAATCGAAATCTCATGCACACGGCTGCATTAATAATAATAATGGTGCCTACTTTTCTCATGAAACATTTTCACGTTTTATTACTTTGCTAACACCCTGTACATCCGATCTCAGACTTTTTTATGTCAATCTTATTTCCAAAGGATGCAAATTTTTTATAACAATAACTTTGTCATAAAATTAATAATAAAGGTTTTTCTTCTCTTAGCAACTCCATCCGTGGACACAGTGTATATTTTTTTTATATAATTAATATAATGTAATTTAATTCTTATTTGTGGATATAGTTTTTAAATAATTAATTTTTCCACATCTGTTTAGTATAATTTCCGTACGCCACTGCAAGAGGCAGATTGAGGCAAAAACGTCACAGTCGTTTCTGAGAATTTAGTGCCTACTATTTTGGAATTTTAGTTTACCATAAGGCCACAGTTTATTTGGATATAATGCTATAACTTATGTCAAGCAATGGTGACAGTGACGTCACAATAATGTGGCTTATTGAATATGCCAAAACCGTATTCTTCAAATTCGTTCTCTCACTGTACCGATAGAAGGGTTGCTCCCCGAGAGAACAATTACTTCTATTGGTTATTTTTTAAGGATCCGCTATAACACCAAGAGAAGGTGTTGGGGATTTTTATTTTCGAACCAAAAATAATATAGAAGTAATTTCTTTCATAAACCAAACACAACCAAAGAAGAAATTAAACTAACGAAAATGACAGAATATTTTGTTTAGTGTTTTACTCTTTATTTGACAAAGTGTCAATCAGAGAACAAAAATATCTATATGTTTATCTCTTTTTAATGACAACAAATAAGAGAGAGAGATAAGTTTCTCGGTTAATATTAAAGCATATCGACAACATCGCAAATTTTCTACCAATCTTATTGAAACACGTCACTTACCACTTATGACGTATGTAACCATTAAATTTAAATTTCAAAAGCCGATTATGTCTAGAGGATTAATTTTATAAAAATTTTATTTGTACAGTTGAACCACTAAAAACCTATTTTATAAGATGCAAATATAAAAAAAATCACTAAACTAGTCCATTGACATCATTGCCAGTGCACTTAGCCTGTCATGGCCCATCACACTACAAGGTAGAGTTTTTATCCTATTGATCGTAGAAAATGATCTTTCCACGTTGGCTGTTGTGACTGGAAGAGTAGCCAGTACCTTGAGAAGAAGATTTATCGCGCGAAAAAATGTACCGTCATAATATTCCAATAGCTTCAAAATTTCGGTCGATGGGTCAATTGATAATATTTTGGCACACCATAACTTGTACTCAGCTTGAACTGCGAACAGTGGCATTTCGTCTTGAAAATATGGACCTAATTTTTCCAGTTCATTCATTTTTTCCTCGGAAGCATATCCTGAGTGCAAAAGTTGAAAACTCGATAGAATATCCTCGTTTTTGACAAATCTATCAGTCAAATTTTGAATCAAAGCGTCGATACAGGGAATTAATAAAATGACTCTGAAATACTCTTCATTCGATGCCGTTTGTGGATTTACACGAGATTTATGTCGTGATGTAACTCTTGGAGCTTAAAGATCGGCGTCAAAAAGGTGCTTTCGGCTTCTTGAAAAATGAAGTAATCGTTGTGTGACCTAGGCTACGTTTCAGGTTGGTGAAGTTAATCCTGCAGTAGTCGCGGGGAGTCGGACACTCCCGGACGATTTCAATCCTCGGTAATTTCCACATCCCCTGGATACGTGCCTGGGGATGCTATAGCTTATGGTTCGGGATCACCTTTAATCTTTATCAGAGGTAACATGAACGCGCAGCGTTATATCCAAGAAGTTTTAAAGCCCCATCGTATACCCTATCTTGACACCCTGGCAAATCCAACTTTCCAACAAGATAATGCCCGACCACATGTAGCAAGAGTCACAATAGACTTCTTTGAACATAATGATGTCACATTGTTACCTTGGCCACCAAGATCTCCCGACTTATCCCCAATTGAGCACGTATGGGATATGATGGGTAGGAGATTGTTCAATTTGCAACGTCCTCCTCTGACTCTAGAAGAACTTCGAGAGGAGTTAGTGGTTGCTTGGAATGAGATACCACAGGAGGACATTGATCAGAAGCATGTCTAGGTGCATTGGAGAATGCGGAACACATCGGGGTGCATCTACACATTATTAAAGATAAAAGTGCTTTAAAGCAATGCAATAATTTTGAAATTTACTTATTATGCTTAAGTAAGTACTTATACAAAATTTTATAAAAATAAAATCATTTAAACTGGGTGTTCGAATTTTTATGTCACTTAGTATATAAAAAATTTTTTGCTGAAGAAATAAAATTAAGATATTTGACGTTAAGAACACAAAACAAATAACTTTGTAACATATTTAAGGTTGCCTTTTCTAAACAGCCCAGTTTATACGAAATTACAAATTACGGATTGTAAGGATAACAAAAAATACACATTTTAGTAGTGACCTATAAAAATATAATCCACAGCCATCAACCATAATTTACCGAAAATAACAATGGTAAAAAAGCCAAATAAGTATAAATAGTGTGGGATCCGTCTAAAAGAATACCGCCTAACAAAAATCCCTCCTGAATAAATCACTATCTCCTGCCGTGTCAGCTCGCTAAACACAGGTAGCAGTTAGCTGTAGTTCGGGATCATAACGGGATTAACTTGGTCTGGAAATTTATGGGGCTGATCAGTCCGAATGTGAATATGGCGCAGGACCATTTCTCTTAATCCCTTCTGACTATCAATTGTGGGATTTTTGCCTGAATCATTTATAACTTTGAAATCTTTTTATTTACGTTAAAACGCAGGTGCCGGTTCAAATATAGGATTTAAATTAAGCTGATTTCACTGATGATTTATTTCCTTCATTATTGTAACTACACACACGTACCTATACGTGCTCGTTATTTTGCTATAATATGTATGTAATTAAACGGTAGTAAAGAGAGAGGACATTGCCAATTATAAAATTATACATGAAGTGGGGGCGCTTACAGCCTTATTTGTAGCACACGGGAAAACAAAGAAGCTGATACTTTTTATTAAAAGCAATTGTTTATTAAATATCATTTTTTAAATCTGACCGGTACAATTCTTGCTGGGATTAGATAAGACTGTAGGAATAATTGTTATACAATAGTATATTAAACAACGCATTTAATATGGAATTCTGTTATGACACGAGTTCAAGTTTAAAAAACGAATCGCGAAGCGATGAGTTTTTTAAAGAACGAGTGTCACAACAGCCATATGAAATAAGTTGTTTATAGTATTTTTTATATTTTGCCATTTTATCATTTTTTAAATTAATTTATTATTTTTATGTAATTACGAAAATTTTGATTTTAAAAAGTATGTTGGTAGCACTGTGTAATTTATAACATTTGACAGATTTGACATTTAATTATAATAAAAATAATAATAATATTGCTTTATTCTCAATTACGAATTTACAAAATAGAAAAAGTTGAACATATAGAAAAGTAAATAAAGCCTAGCCTAATTTGTACAAGCCCGAAGCGAAGGGTTCATATCCAGTCTTTAGGATATCGACTCCCGCGCCCCTTTTCCAACCACCCCCGGTCCTCCTGGTACCGGTCTGTACAAATTTCAGTTCTTCGGTTCAAAGAACAGACTTGTTGTCTTGTCCGTTGAACCAGTTTGATGCTAGGCATCTTTTACTGGTGTCCTCTTGTTGTTGTCTCTCTCGGTTTGGCAGGCTTCATTGGTCATCTCGTGTTATCCGATTTGATCGGCCTCGTCTTTTTCTTTGGGTCATCTTCTTCTTGGAGTACCTGTAACATACTTAAATTGTGGTTAGTGTGGTAGAAGCTGGTGCTTCGGTCTAACGTACTTCCACTGCCCATCGCCCGGGTCGTAATCTAGCAGGTACCCGAGTTCCGCATTTGGATGGTCTTCAAGTCTGGCAAAACCTATCTCCGCTTTATCGTTCATAAGATCTAGAATTGTTTCCAATTCCAGATCTCTGAAGATGTCTTGGTTCCTAAATAAAGCCGAGATGCCGATAAGTGCAAAACACTTGTTTCAGCAGGAAATTACATTTCTCATAAAGTGAATGAACACTTGTTTTGAGATAATTGAGATTATTAATTTATCTATTAATAAGAATATGTAAAAAAATAAGTATAAATGATTAAAAGATTTTGGATCAGATACATACATGCGCTAAAATTTATATATAAGATGGTATAAGCTATTACCAGATATCTTAAGTTGATTATTTATTTTATATTAGGAAAAGAAAATTAGATAGATTATAGATCAAAACAGATTATTTATAGTATCCCTGCTTTTTTGAAAAATGTATTCTTTTAGCAATTTTTTAAACATTTAAATTACTAATTTGTTTTAATTGTTCTGAAAGGCTATTATAAAGTTTCGGTGCGAGGAATAAGAAAGAATGTTGAGTAGTCGTTTTTAACATTAGAGGAACAATAATGTTAATGTTTTAAAATATTTTAAAATGAATAATACACCAAAAATAATATATTATAAAAGTAAAAGATGATAAGCCATATGAAATAAGTTGTTTATAATGTTTTTTAAATTTTGCCCTTTTTAACATTTTTTTAATTAATTTTTTATTTTATGTAATTACCAAAAATTTTTATTTTAAAAAGTATGTCGGCAGCACTGTGTAATTTATAAAATTTGACAGTTGTGACATTTAAATTATCAAATGTTAATGTTTTAAAATATTTTAAAATGAATAATATACCAATAATAATATATTATATAAGTAAAATATTATATTCATATTCACAGATACTTTCTTAAAGAACAATATAAAATTAATAAATTGCTATTAGCCACAAATGTCATTGTCAATAGTCTTGCCTTTAGATACTTCACTCATGTCGCCAACCATTTAAAACAAAAATTTGCGTGCGTAAATAGTATATTAAACAACGCATTTCATATGGAATTCTGTTATGACACGAGTTCAAGTTTAAAAAACGAATCGCGAAGCGATGAGTTTTTTAAAGAACGAGTGTCACAACAGCCATATGAAATAAGTTGTTTATAATATTTTTTATATTTTGCCCTTTTTACCATTTTTTAAATTAATTTTTTATTTTTATGTAATTACGAAAATTTTTATTTTAAAAAGTATGTCGGCAGCACTGTGTAATTTATAAAATTTGACAGTTGTGACATTTAAATTATCAAATGTTAATGTTTTAAAATATTTTAAAATGAATAATATAGCAATAATAATATATTATATAAGTAAAATATTATATTCATATTCACAAATACTTTCATAAAAAACAATATAAAATTAATAAATTGCTATTAGCCACAAATGTCATTGTCATTAGTCTTGCCTTTAGATACTTCACTCATGTCGCCAACCATTTAAAACAAAAATTTGCGTGCGTAAAAGTTACATTACGATACGCAAATGCGTTTTATAATGAAGATTTTTATAAGTGCAAAATATAAAAAGTTACATTACGATACGCAAATGCGTTTTATAATGAAGATTTTTATAAGTGCAAAATATAAAAAACAGATTTTCAGTTGCTTTCTATGCTTATTCAATAATTTTGTCAGGAACTTCAAAATCTTCGTTCATTTTGACTTCTAACTGTGACACATATAAAAATTATTGTGATTTTATGACATTTACGTTTGAAAACATTCACCTAGCAACGATAGTGTCTACGAGCACTATGATAAAACGCAATGTTATTAATTCAAACCGGATTTTCTAAAATACTAATTTGTAGGTATTGAGATTGGATTGCAATAACGAACTAGTATAACAAAAAAGTTTGTATGTACCAAGGACATAAACAGATGCGTATGCCCTTAGAGCATAAACATCTATTTATACCTTACATAAATAACTATTTCACACCAACCGCTGTTAGAATGTGCTGAGGAAGGTTCTATATTACTTAAGGAAAATAATTGCAAAAACAGGTACCTTATTGGTCTATAAAATGAGGATTTGTTTATACCTTAATACATAAGAATACTCCTTAGTGTTGGTGATCTATATTTTTAATATTTTACTCCAAGAACATTTTCGGTAGTGAAAATTTACAGTTTTGTTCCAGTACAAGTGGCTCATTTAAAACAAAGTGCGTTTTTTCAAAGAGAAAAAACTATTGTTTTAAATGTTTATGATGCAATAATATATCAAGATGCATCATCAACTGTTCGTGATGTGGTGACTAGGTGCTCTAATATGACCGGTGTTAGTGAACGGTCGATAAATTTAATAAAGATATCATTAGAAAACATGTCCATTCTTTGTACTTAAATAAAGAGATTTCGACTTTGGACAAAGTAATGACTGTTATAGTAGAAGTAGATACGATTCCCAAATTTGGACGAAATACGTTATGGAAACTTCTAAAAGAAATTGGTTTTAAGTATGAGTCGCATAAAAAACCAAAATTTTTGAATGAAACAGAACGAAATTATTTGATGGAGAACACAATACTTAAGAAGTATTTTAAAGTTTCGGAGCGAGGGAAGAACTAGCTTTTATTTAGATGAAACATGGTTGAATAAAGGACACAGTGTTTCTAAAGCATGAATGGACACCAATATTTCAAATTTCCGTCAGACATATTTGGAGGGATTAATTGCTCCTCGAGGAAAAGGTCGCAGACTAATAATCGCACACATTGACAGTGAACATGGTTTTGTAGAAAATGGTTCATTAGACTTTGTAACAAAGTCAACTAAAGATTACCACGAGGAAATGACTTCTGATGTTTTTGGAGATTATTTTCCCAGCTATTGGACTTTTTGCCAAGTGCTGAAGTGGTTGTCTAAGATAACTCCAGTTATCATTCAAAACTGGTAGAAAAGTTACCAACGACGCCATGGATAAAAGGAAATATTAAAGAGTGGCTTCAGAGCAAAAATATTTCTTTTGACGACACCATGCTGAAAACGGAATTACTGCAAATTACAAAGCGCCACAAATTACAATATAAAAGATATGTAATTGACGAAATGGCGAATGAAAAAGGAATAACTGTATTACGTTTGCCACCTTATCATTGTCAATTAAACCCAATAGAATTAATATGGGCACAGGTAAAAGGTGAGGTGGCAAGAAACAATACAACTTTTAATTTGAATGACGTTAGACAACTTTTGATAAATTCTTTTGGAAACGTAACATGGGAAAATTGGACCAATGCCATAAACCATGTGAAGAAGGAAGAAGAACGATTGTGAAGTGTCGATATCAATATTGAAGAACTGCTCGAACCCATTGTAATTCCTGTCGGACCAGGCAACGAATCTGACTCATCGTCGGATGAATACGACGAAATGAAAGCCGACTATTATAGGAGTAAGTGCTTTTTGCATTAATTTAAATTTATTTCTTACTTTTTAATGTAGTGTATTTTTATTTTACTTTTACTTTTATCTTAATTTGGATTGTACTTTAAAAAAACTTCTGTTCTACGGTCATGGGATCTATTCAGCTACCTGTAGTGACAATATTATCTAGGGTTTCTATTGTGCCATTGCACCCTCGTCAACATGCGTACCAAGCGGGAAAGTCCACGGAAGCCGCTTTAACACAGTTGACTGACGAAATCCAAGACGCACTGAACGAAAAAGAGAACGTGGTATGTGCCTTTCTAGACATAGAAGGGGCCTTTGACAATACGCCACATGAGGCAGTCAAAAGAGCACTGATAGAGAAAGGAGTAGATAGAACGACTTCCAGTTGGATGTCGCAACTGCTATCTACAAGAATCGCAGAAATGGAGGCAGGACATGACACTATCTCCATCGATGTGACCAGAGGCTATCCACAGGGGGGAGATGCATCCCCGCTTATGTGGAGTCTCACTGTGGACAGTCTGCTCTGTCAATTGACTAGGGAAGGCATACCATGTCAAGGGTATTCCGACGACATGGTTATCCTGGCAAAAGGGAAGTATGAAAATGTCCTCTGTGATATTGTTCAAAGAGGATTGAACATTGCGAAACAATGGTGTGACTCGGTGGGACTCAACATCAACCCCACCAAAACCACACTAGTAGCCTTTACAAGGAAAAATAAACTTAATCTAAAAATCATAAAAATAGGGGAGAACATTGTCGAGTGGAAAACAGAGGTAAAATATCTAGGGCTAATCCTAGATAGCAGGTTACTCTGGAACAAACACGAAGACGAAGTAATACACAAAGCAACCAAGGCCCTCATGGTGTGTAGGAACATTGCAGGGAAGAACTGGGGATGTAACCCACGTATCCTGCAATGGATGTACACAGCAATAGTGAGACCATTAATCACATATGGGGCAGTGGCTTGGGGCGTAAGGGCTAATCTGAATACGACGAGGAAAAACCTCTCGAAGATTCAGAGACTAGCCTGTTCATGTATCACTGGAGCAATGGGAACTTGCCCCACTGCTACAATGCAGGTAATTTTAAACTTGACCCCACTGCACATTCTGTTAGAAAGTGTAAGGAAGAAAACGACATATAGAATGATCAAAGAAGGAATTATCAGGGAAAAACCTAGATCACTTCATTTTGATCAAACTTGGGAAATGCCCCAAGATGGTATGCCAAAGAAATTCAACTATGTGAGAAAATTCATCACAAAGGTGAGTAATAAATCTGAATGGGATGAAGACACCAAACAGAATTTAAATCAGAATACCATAAAGTGGTATACGGACGGTTCCAAGCTAGACAAGGGAACTGGGATAGGAGTTTTTGGACCGAGAGCCAAATACTCAGAAAGCTTGGGTACATACCCGAGCATCTTTCAAGCAGAAGTCCGCGCCATCGAAAGATGTGTGGAATTCAATATTGGAAGGAACTACCGTAGACAAGAGATTGTGATCATGTCGGATAGTCAAGCATCCATCAAAGCGCTGAGCTCAAATATAATCAGTTCGAAGATGGTTTGGGAATGCCTAGGCAAATTAAATGAACTGGGCCAGAACAACACTGTCACCCTCCTATGGGTCCCGGGACACAGGAATAGAGGGGAATGAAACATCAGATAAGCTGGCAAAAAAAGGAGCTGAAACCCCACATATGGGATTAGAACCATCTTGTGGGATAAGCAGTAGAGTAATCTTAGGAAAACTAAGGGAGGAAATGGAGAAAGAAAAATCCAAGTACTGGAATCAGCTGGAAGGACTGAGGCAATCTAAGATACTACTGGGGAACTATGACCAGAAGAGATCTCTTAGCTGCCTCAACCTCAGTAAAAAAAGGCTCCAAATTTTAACGGGAATATTAACCGGGCATTGCCGGTTAAGAAGCCACATGAAGAAACTAGGGTTAGCAGATAAAGCAAAGTGCAGATTCTGTGAGGAAGAGGATGAAACCTCAATACACATACTCTCAGAATGTCCTGTCTTGCAAAATTCTAGGGCTAGATACCTAGGAGCACATGAAATAGAGGAAGGGGATCTACCTGATTTGAAGCCCGACGATGTCCTAAACTTCCTCAGGAAAATAGGACTCGAAGAGCTGCTATAGGTCTGAGGAAATATAAGAACATGGCAAGTAAGGGGGAACACAATAGATCCTATAGGTCGCAGTGTAATTATCACCCCTAACTCATACATACATACATACATTGTGTTTGGCTTAGTTAATCCGTAATTACAGGGTGGACTCTTCGAAAAATAACTACTATGACTATGTTTCAATAGAAATGTATACTACTTTTAATTATTTTTCATGAACCACCCTTGCTTGGGCTTTGAAGGATTTGCGTTTGTAATGAATTCACTGTGCTGCCAACTCCAAACAAATGAACTATAGCTCAGACAGGTCCTAAAAAAATGGATGATTAACATACCATATATTTACTTTTCTTAAATATTACATTATTTTTAGAAATTTTCCTAAATCCCATTATTTAAATGGTTGATGTATTGAAACGCCAACAAACAATTTGTACTGCACGTGCAGAATGCGATAAAAATATGGATGCGATGCACCTTATCTCTACCGAATCACACCACCAAAGACAATAAGATTTTTCCCAGTTGATTAGTCGATTAGCTTAGCGGGACTTATTTCGGCATTAATCCTAAGTGTTCGTGGGATATTTCACAAAACTATTTTACCACCGTATAGTTTAAAAAATATTACTATTTCGCAGGTTTAATTCGCCTGTTAGCCTATCTAATAATGGTAGTAAAAAGATTTTTAGCCATAGTAAACTTTTTAGTAGTAACACATTCTTATTGAATCATTTTTCTCGGTGTACAAAGATGGTGTCTTTACCTTCAGCCGTTTGGGCTCTAGGTATGCCAACAGTCAGTCAGTGAATCAATTAAGAGTTTTACATGTATATAGAACTCTTTTTATAAGGTATATAAGACAATTTCTGTTGAAGTTACTGTTCTGATATTTAATCAATTGTTATCGTTACAATATAGTACCATTACTCTTATCTGCTGGTAAAATTTTAATTGAGTTATGATAAATAATGTGTAAGTAATTTAATTACAAAATAATATGTATAAATGGCGTTTATATTAACAAAATGCTAAATTTCAAACTAGATTAACCCATTTATTAATAAATAATGTTTTTTGAATAAGTGCAATATTTAATAAAACAATTAATCCTGAAATCGGCCGTTATCATAACTGTTCAGGACAACAACTGTTGACTGCACACGAGTGGAGGTCGGTAAACTTACCAATTAAACTAAAGACATTATTTTCCTAATTTCATTGCTATTCCATTAGAGGAATGCGTGATGCGAGAGCTGGATATATTGTGGTCACTGATTGTGGAGTTTCGGGATGCTCCGAGCGACCATTAATGTATTCGAAGCTTAGCGTACTTGGTCCCAAATGCTAGTAATTATTCCCTTATAACTATCTATCTCGATTTGTGGCTCGTTTAAATTGTTTAATTAAAAAAGTTCGCGCTAAATATAATTAATTTTTATCAAAGGTAATACCACAAGTCCTTAAAATGTTATCGATACATTTTTAGTTTCGACGAAAACTTTTTTATTTATGTATCCAGTAATATTTTACAGGACGAGTAGTATTTGAAAAGATTTTTTAAACCATTCTGTACAAAAACCACTTTATTTAATAATTCATCCATATCTCTTCACTAATTCTATTTTCGAATCAATTTTTAATTGTAAAAAGTAAAGATTCGATCAACAATGACTGCTTTAAATTCAAATTGCGCGTATTTTATGTTGCCCACCTATAATATAATTTATTAAAACATTAATAATCAAGAAACAGAAAGGAAGTGGGTTTATACAAAATACTAATATTCTTTTGATCTTTCAATAACTATAATAAATAGTGTATTCTCAAGGTTACGGCTACGGTTACACTAGCAGGATATGTAAATGGGAGGAGTAACAACATTCAGTGGTATTATAGAGAAGAGGGCAAGTGAGGTAAGGGAAACTAAAACGTCAAAGGAGTCGAGAATTAGAACTAGCAAATATTTTGAGAAAATTTCTTTTTTCTTTTCGTGACAGTCTTATAAGTCTATCTTATTCTCTAACAGGTACTATAGACAAGAGCCCGTGAACCCCAGACCTTCGTTATTTTATAAAAGCTGAAAGTTTGTCAGCGCATGCTCCCAAAAGAGGTAAGAACGATGGACTATTATGAAGTTTGGGTCGCCGTAGCTTTGGCAGGTAAACGGTACTAAAGGTGTGTAAAATACCGATCCAAATTCATCTCACTCGCACCCACCATACATATACTGTCTCGCGCTCGCTTCTACAGCGACCCTACATCATTGTCTGGCAAGGGGTTGGAACTACCAAAAATGTCTAGCTGATTATTATTATTACCTAAGTATTATATATAAAAATCAGCTTTTATACTATAACATAAGTAGAATTATAATTTCATGAACATTAGGGGTGTCTGGCAAGGGGTTGCCACGATGTTAAGTGTCTGGCAATCAATAACGTGATTTTTAATAATATTCTGAAGGTAATACCAAAAAATCACACTTTATTATTTGATGAATTTAGATCGGTATTTTACACACCTTTAGTAGGAGATTGTTGTACCTGGGGACACTTTTTACATTTTTCTTTTTATAAAATAGACTAATAAACATACTAAAAAATAAAAAAAACTTCCCGGTTAGTTATACATTTGTGAAGCTTATACGAGTATATAAATTTTCTAACTAATATATTTCTTACTTTTTTAGTCCTTTTTTTATGACTGTGTAAGTGTCCCTTGCTACAACTGGAGTGTTGTACCTAGGGACACCGGTATGTTGTACCTACGGACAAGTTGGTGAAATACCTTTTCAACTAGAATAAAGCAGGAAAACAATAATATTATTTATTAATCATGAAATTTTTATTAAAAAGGCAAAATAAACAAACTACCCTAACTTAATTTTATCAAAAGAGACCGAGAGGATGAACCTACTGATTGTGGTTAAGGAAGTTTATGAACAATATCCATGATACTCGCAGTATATTCCACATCATCTTCAATAGTAAATGTGTAACCATGTGCATAAGAATAATTTTTCTTCAGATATTTTACTCCAAATTCTGTATTGTCTACCTTTCCTGAAATGATGGCTACAAAATATTCAGAACGGTTTTTTCCTTTTAAACGAACCAAAATGAAATCACCTTCGTGGAGGTCATCTGAGGTAAATTCAGTCTCTAAATCTGACAAAGCGTTATCTTCTGAAAAACTGCTATCACTGTTAACTTCAAAATGAATTGTTTCCTCTTCCTCTGATGACGATTCTTCAATATGTATCCTTCGTTTTACTTTTTTTGTTTTCCTCAGCTCGTTTAGTCTCTTTTTTTCTATAGCATTTCCCTTAGTTTCTTTAATTTCATTGAGTTCTGGGGTATCGGTGAGTATGCGAGCCCTTCCTTTTCTTCGTCCTCTTGAAGCTGCTCCCTTGCGCGGCGGAGCTTTTGGAATAGGAAGAACGTCATGTGGTGAAACAAAACTTGACTTAACAGGAATTATTTCTTGAAAGTCTTCGTTTAAAGTCAACATTCCAGAATTTGTTGTAGATTGAAGATTTTCTGACTTCGCTTCTGGGGTAGATGATTGTAAACCTGAACTGGAAGGCTTAGAATCTACTTCAAAATCATCACAATGAGATGGATGGGGGTCAGAAGAAACAGGAAGGGTTGATGAAGAATTGTGTAAATTTGTTTCTTCCCTATTTGTTACGTTAGAGGGCAAAAAATCTTGTTCTGTAAATATATCACTGTTTAAGGGATATATACCTGATACTTGAAAGCCTTTGGTTATATTGTTTGGAGAAAACGCCTTCAAGTATGCTATATTTGCCAATTCAGCTACGTCATAAATGGTAACAGGCTTTCCTGCGTTACCCGGAGAACTCATCCAATTAGTCATTGCATTATTGTAGTAGGACTTAAAGGGCCCAAATACAGATAAGTCGAGAGGCTGGAGTCGATGTGATGTATGAGGATGAAAGGTAACTAAAATTACTCCCGATCGTTTTGCCAGGTTAATAGTGGGTATAGAAACATGGCTTTCATGGTTATATAATAATAAAATAACCTTATCCTCTAAAGTCGGTTAAACATGTGAAATGAAATGTTCTAAGTATTTAAAAAAAATGTCTTCATTGGACCATCCGCTCTGATTTGCAGCTCCTATTGCACCGGGTGGTGCCCCTTTCAACATGTGATTTTTAAAATTTACCCTTGGAAAAACAAATAGAGGAGGTACAGTATTCCCTACAACATATCATAGTAACTAAGACACCTCTTTCTCCAGAAGTCATTCCTCCTATTTGCTTTTGTCCTTTTGGTGCTAGGATTTTAGGCGGTTTCTGCGGTTTCTGTATTCTTTCTCTTAACAGTGAGTTCTCCAATCGGTTGTATATTCTGTGGGCTTTCTTAGCAAATCAGTTTCAGTTGTTCCGTCAAGAAGATTTCTTCGAATATTTAGTTTTATATACCTAACAATTTTATTGCAAAAAATGGAAAAAATATTAATAGTTGCATTTTTAATAACTTTTTGTACACGGCAAACTTCTCTATGTAATTAGAGATTTACAAAGGTAACTAGAATCAGTTATAATGTTAATCATTGCATGAATCAATATCATAGACTAATCATTTCTCAAAAACTAAGCGTGTAACCCTATTACTCTTTGACCTATTGAATGAAACTATGACTTGAAATGATGTATAACTTAACCGTAAATATAACCTACATCTGATTAATTATTCATTCAATTCTAATCAAATTATGCTTATTAGATTTCGTAAATGTACATTTTTGGATACATATTTACAATTTTTAGGTGAAAGCTTTTAGTTTATAAGATGTTGAGTGGAATTTTGGTGGTTTCTGTTCTACAATTTCTTTTTGCCTTGGCAATTCGGGAAGTAAGTGACTATTACTTCAGCATTTCAAAAATATTATATAATTTCTTTCATATTTTAGAGACATCCAATTGTAACCATTGAAGATGGAAAAATAAAAGGAAAATTATCGAAAACCCACACAGGCAAAGAGTTTTATGAATTTAATGATATTCCATATGCAGCACCTCCAGTAGGAAACTTAAGATTAGCGGTAATATTTATTATTATTATTCTCTAATAACTTTGCTAAAATTAATAATTTTATTAATAATTTTATTGGTCAATGTTAAGGGTAGTGAAAACAGATTTTTTCTAATCTCTCCTAATTATTATGTATTTGAGAGCAGGTAGGTAATGGTTTATTTAGAATACAGGTGTATTAAGTTATTGAAAATAATTTCAACAATGTTTTAATTATTTGAATTTGAGTTTATTATATAAAATTGTTAACAAAATGAAGATAGTTTCCACGAATACATCAAGAATGTAATTTTTGAAGAATTTTGAAGGTTCAACAGGTATTAAAAGCTTGCTTTAAATCAAAGAAAATGA
Organism: Ophraella communa; assembly: GCA_035357415.1. Lineage (NCBI taxonomy): Eukaryota > Metazoa > Arthropoda > Insecta > Coleoptera > Chrysomelidae > Ophraella > Ophraella communa. The sequence goes on from CM068979.1 coordinate 64,389,502, forward strand.
CAATGCAGACTTGCTTCGTTGCAATAGATTCATTAATTTCGGTTTTTAGATTATGGATATTATCGATCTCTGATCGATTTTTTCTGAATCCATTTTGTTTCGAAATTAGTAGATTACGCTTTTCTAAAATCCAAATAAGACGGGAGTTGACCATCTTTTTCATTAGTTTGCTGATGGAAAAAGTTAAACTAAAGGGCTTGTAGGAGAAAGGTTGGACGCGCGGCATTTGATTTTTTTAATGAGTGGAATTATTATAGATTTTAACTAGATTGACGGGAACTTATGTTGCTGCCATATAAAGTTAAATAAATCAAGGAGGGATGTCAGGTCCTGGAGAGGTACTTTTCAGATCGTTATTGAGGCTGTTAATAAATTCGGACATACTAAAAAGAAAGTTTAATGGGATATTTTCAATGGGATCAGAGAAAATATCGGTCTGTTTTGTATGCTATTTTATTTTCAGTCGTTTTGTGTCGCTTGTATTTGTTAAATGCTGATTTACTTGATCGAATTGCAGTCTCACACTCGGCGTTCCACCAGGGTACAGGCGCGTGGTTTCTAACATTTTTTGTTCTAACATTTTTTGTTTTACCAATATACAGTTTGACTGACACCTTGTAGAATAATTCTGTTAATATTGAAATCTTGTAAATTTTTAACATCATTGACACTAGTCAAACTGATGAAAATAGAGTCGGGTATCAAATTCACAATGACGTCAGCAGTTTTATAGTTTGATCAAATTCAGTTTGCTGCTAATTTGATCGTGTGACACACCGCTTAAAATTTGTTATTCTAAATAGGTACCACTGAAAAAACGCGTAAAAAAACAAATCCAAACCAAATTATTATACAGCGAATTATTAACTTATGAATTTAATTATTTTAATTAAAATTCTGTATTACTATACTAAAAACAGTAAACAATGAAACGTTTCAACAAAATAAAAATAAAAATTTTGAAATGCTAATTAACTTGATGAATACTTTTATTCAGAAAATAATTAACATGACATTTCGCTATTATGTGTCAATCTAATCTGTTTATTTGTAATCAAAATAATGTTTATCAACTGTTGTAGAATGAATTAACATAGGCCATAGGTAATAGACAAAGGGTTATTTGTAGATTTTGGAAAATATATCGTAATATAGGCAATTTTCGTGAAAATCATTTGGGCCCACAAAGAGCGGCAACACCAAATCAAGACCGATTTTTTACCTTTATATGCCAGAAGAAACGTAATGGTAACAGCGTTTGAGTTGGTTTCTGACCTGCAGTTACTGCATAATATTACAATAAGTGCTCAAACTGTTAAAAGACCTTTACATGAGTCTAATTTACATGCTAGAAAACCAATAAGAGTTCCACCATTATCACGTGGCAATCGCGCTTCAATATTAGCTTGGGCACAAGAGCACGAAAACTGGAGTAGAGAACAATGGTAAAGATTGTTTACTGATGAATCCAGGTTTGGTCTTTATCCAGACAGTAGAAGAATAAGAGTTTGGAGACAACCAGGTCGACTGCCACGTTTGCAAACCGCTCAGGAAGTACACAGTTATCGAGGCGATACAGTAATGGTATGGGGAGGTATTAACTTGGGTGGAAGAGCCGATCTCGTTCTGGTACAAGGTTTTTTTAGATCAAATGATTAATTAAATCTTATACTTCGACCTGTTGTGCTTCCATATACTGGAGCAATCGGACCCCAAATTGGGTCAATCGACTTATTAGACTTTCCCGGAATATTTTACAAAGAAGGACAATTTGTCAACGTTCTTTTTCGGTAGGAATTAATTCTCTTAAAAAGAATGAGCAGAATTGAAAAGTGAGCAGGGCGAGATAGATGAGTTGATTTTAAGTGTGGGACGAAGATATAGAGCTGTAATTACTGTTAGAGGGGGTCATACAATGTACTAAATTTAAATTTGTAAATTTAATCATTCTTATGTTATTAATTTTTAATAAATACTTGACTAAACAACTAGAAATGTTAAAAAAAATTTAATATTATTATTAATATTAAATTTAACGTAACTTCCAAGTTTAATTGAAAAAATATGTTTTAAATCACAAAAAGTAAGAATTAATACAATAAATTTACTTTTTTATTAATATCCCTATAGTTCATTTCATAGAAACGCGAAGTTTGATAAAAATGTTGGGGTCTTTTAACTATGAAAAAATTTGCATCCCCGCTTATGTGGAGTCTCACTGTGGACAGTCTACTTAGTCAATTGACCAGGGAAGGCATACCATGTCAAGGGTATTCCGACGACATGGTTATCCTGGCAAAAAGGAAGTATGAAAATGTCCTCTGTGATATTGTTCAAAGAGGACTGAACATTGCGAAACAATGGTGTGACTCGGTGGGACTCAACATCAACCCCACCAAAACCACACTAGTAGCCTTTACAAGGAAAAAGAAACCTAATCTAAAAATCATAAGAATAGGGGAGAACATCGTCGAGTGGAAAACAGAGGTCAAATATCTAGAGCTAATCCTAGATAGCAGGTTACTCTGGAATAAACACGAAGACGAAGTAATACACAAAGCAACCAAGGCCCTCATGGTGTGCAGGAACATTGCAGGAAAGAACTGGGGATGCAACCCACGTATTCTGCAATGGATGTACACAGCAATAGTGAGACCAATAATCACATATGGGGCAGTGGCTTGGGGAGCAAGGGCTAATCTGAGTACGACGAGGAAAAATCTCTCGAAGATTCAGAGACTAGCCTGTTCATGTATCACTGGAGCAATGGGAACTTGCCCCACTGCTGCAATGGAGGTGATTTTAAACTTAACCCCACTGCACATTCTGTTAGAAAGTGTAAGGAAGAAAACGATATATAGAATGATCAAGGAAGGAATTATTAGGGAAAAACCCCGATCACTTCATTTTGATCAAACTTGGGAAATGCCCCAAGATGATATGCCAAAGAAATTCAACTTTGTGAGAAAATTCATCACAAGGTTGAGTAATAAATCTGAATGGGACGAAGACACCATACAGAATTTAAATCAGAATACCATAAAGTGGTATACGGACGGTTCCAAGCTAGACGAGGGAATTGGGATAGGAGTTTTTGGACCGAGAGCCAAATACTCAGAAAGCTTGGGCACATACCCGAGCATCTTTCAAGCAGAAGTCCGCGCCATCGAAAGATGTGTGGAATTCAATATTGGAAGAAACTACCGCAGACAAGAGATTGTGATCATGTCGGATAGTCAAGCAGCCATCAAAGCGCTGAGTTCAAATATAATCAGTTCGAAGATGGTTTGGGAATGCCTAGGCAAACTAAATAAACTCGGCCAGAAGAACACTGTCACCCTCCTATGGGTCCCGGGACACATAGGAATAGAGGGGAACGAAACAGCAGATAAGCTGGCAAAAAAAGGAGCTGAAACCCCACATTTGGGACCAGAACCATCTTGTGGGATTAGCAGTAGAGTAATCTTAGGAAAACTAAGGGAAGAAATGGAGAAAGAAAAATCCAAGTACTGGAATCAGCTGGAAGGACTGAGGCAATCTAAGGTACTACTGGGGAACTATGACCAGAAGAGATCTCTTAGCTGCCTCAACCTCAGTAAAAAAAGGCTCCGAACTTTAACGGGAATATTAACCGGGCATTGCCGGTTAAGAAGCCACATGAAGAAACTAGGGTTAGCAGATGAAGCAAAGTGCAGATTCTGTGAGGAAGAGGATGAAACCTCAATACACATACTCGCAGAATGCCCTGCCTTGCAAAATTCTAGAGCTAGATACCTAGGAGCACATGGAATAGAGGAAGGGGATCTACCTGACTTGAAGCCCGACGATGTCCTAAACTTCCTCAGGAAAATAGGACTCGAAGAGCTGCTATAAGTCTGAGAAAATATCAGAACATGGCAAGTAAGGGGGAACACAATAGATCCTATAGGTCGCAGTGTAATTATCACCCCTAACTTATACATACATACATACATACATACATACATACATACATACATACAACTATGAAAAGATAGCTGAAATAAACTGTAAGGAGTAAATAAAAGTCTTACTAGATCTGCAAGGTACTACAGTAAAATAAATCAAGAACTAACCCTATGCATATGGATCATTTATTTGCATCTTGTTTTGTTTAAGTTCGTGTTTCTATGAAATGAACTACAGACCATGTTGATGTCAGTAGTTTTGAATAATATGCTTTTTATTAATTTCAAACATTTTACTAGGAACCCGTTCCTCCTTACAAATGGAATGGAATAAAAGATGGAACAAAAGTAACTAAGCAATGTATGTCGAAGTTCCCAATTGATGATGTGAGACGTTTAAATCCAAATCCGAGAATGAATGAAGATTGCCTTTATTTAACCGTGATGACACCACAAGTAAGGCAAAAACATGTTTTATTAAAATTTTTATGTTTAACAGGTAGAGCTCTTGCAATCATTCATGACCAAGTGGCTGTGCAAAGGCGGGGTTAATATCCAGGAATAAGTTCTGGAAGTGGCAGCTATTATTTAACCAAACAAAAATACTAAATACGTTTTCAAATTTTTGCAAAAACAACACGGTTTTTACATTTGATTTATGAGAGTTTTTCATTGGTTTTAATTTTTTATATCATAGTACGTTTGAAGAATAAGCTGGAGTAAATTATCAGAATACTAATCTCCGAAACCTCGAAACACATAGGCGTGCACAACTTCTATCTAAAACGTAATCTTAAATTAAATTTATTTGGATATTTAGAAGAGATTAATCCATTCCAATACTGGTATCAAATAAAAAGATACATATAAATAGAATAAAAATTCTATTAATTGTGAACATACAGTTAATATAAAATAATGTAATAAAATAAATTCTACTAAAACGTAAAATACACAAAAACGTTGAGTTCTTACACATTCCTATTAATAATTAATAATATTGTTAATACTAATAATATTGGCAATAAGAATGAAAAATATATTAGCAATAAAAAAATAATAGTATGATAGGGAAATACTCAAAAATAATTATAGGTAAAACAATAATGAATCATATAATTTTAAAATACTAGTAATAAATTAAATAGTTGTTCATGCTATGTAAAAAATAATTAACAATGAAGTTAACGTAAAATAAACTTCTGAGCTACAGTTTAAAGTTATGCTTCCTCATATTCTGTCTCAGACGAATTGTCATCCGATCCGAGAGAAATTATGATAGGTTCTATACTGCTATCTTTTATACGATCAAGCTCCCACATATTTTTCTCAATATCCATAACGTGATTAATTCATTTTTGCCAATGTTCAGTCGTTACTTCGGATATTGATTTATGAAAAAGATTTTTAACATTTGACAATTTAAAAGTTGTATTATTTCGAGCAACGTCACCTTTGACTTCGGCCCATACTAATTGTATCGGATAATTTAACTCGTAATGATACGGTGGTAGGCGAAGTATTTCAATTCCTCGTTTTTTGGCTATCTCCTCAATGACATTTTTTTTATAATTTTGTTTATTAATGTGAGCAAGCGCTAATAATTCTGCTTTTATCATTGTATCGTCAAAGATTAAATTCTTAGAAGTTAACCACATTGCAATTTCATCTTTCCTCCATTGAGTAGTTGGTAAACGTTCAACTAATCTAGAATGGTAACTTGCATTGTCCTTCACAATTACTGAATTTTTAGGTATGAATACAATCATCTGTTCGAAATATTCTTTAAACATGTCTCCGTTCATCTCTTCGTGATAATCACAGGTCTTTTTTGATTCAAACAGAAGTAAACCCTCCTTAAGAAATCCATTCATACTACCTATATGAGTAACAATTAGTCGTCGACCCTTACCTGTTGGTTTCTTGAAACCAGTTGAATATTCTTCCAGACACAATTTACTATTACACTCATCTGTTTAAACTAGTAGATCACAAAAACTGTGCTACGCTGCGCTGTGTCGCCCGCATCTCAATTTGCGCTCGGCCTCATTATAATACTACATTAATAATTATATTCAAGCTATTTGTTATTTTTTTGTACGTTTGAAATTTAATTATTATAATAATAAAACAATAATTAATATTTTTAGCTGTTAGAAGTCAAAAACAATCAAACAGATGAACTTTTACCAGTTTACATTTTTATTTATGGAGGAGTTTTTACTTTTGGACAATCGACAGCGTTTGATTACCGTTTTTTTATAGATGAAGATGTTATAGTCGTTTCTTTCAGCTTTAGATCATCTACTTTAGGTAATAAAGCTAAAGTTTTAAATACGTTGTATTTCTAACAAATTTCTCAAAACTTAAAAGTTCTTAAATAAAAAAATATTTTTTGGGTAGTATAATAGGTATAGTATTTTTCACAGTAAATGGTATTGGCTGATTAACTGCAATAAACTATCCGATTTAATCTCATTGTGTAGAAAATCATCAGGTAAAAGATGCAAATGTGCTACAGGATCGAACTTGAGAAATTTGAGTTTTGCATAATATAGGAGATATACAAGTAATTTAGTTAAATGTTACAATTCTATTCTATATTTAGTTCAGTGATCCTCATCTAAATTAATTATAATTAGCACGACTAACTTTTCCAACTCCCGGTAGGAATGTCATTCATACAGTTCCTAATTATTTCTACCACACTACCAATTATTAATGTTGGCCCTGTTTCTTGCAAATTTGGCAACATTCTTAGGAAATATGATATTTAATTTGGATTTAATACCAACAATAACTTGAGATCCTTCTTGGTCAAGACTGACTATGTCCGTTGTTTGGGCTATCCTGGAATATATGAAGACTGCAATGTTGGGTATATTGGCCAGTCAGGAGGGCTTTTAGACACTAGAATAAAAGAAAAGCTTAATCATGTTAACAAATACAAACACTTTGACCCTCCCAATTCACCATCTTAAAGGTCCTAGGATGAATCTACTTAAGATGTTTGAAATCAGTGAAGCTACTAGAGATAGTACAGTTGTATGTTTGAATGAGCAATTGAGACCAAAAGACCCTTATATATTTCTTAACCTCCCCTTTTAATAATTTATTTTCGTAGCAGTTTGTAGGTACTTACAGTAACCATGCGCTTGAAAAAGCCTATGCGCATGTACGAAATGTGAATTTTGAAGAATAATTTTAAGAGTGGCAAACTTTAAATCTCAAGCTACGTTGCCACATTTGTATGAAAAATAAACTAAGTGAAATTAATTAACAGATTGCGTGATTTAGGTTACGTAATCGAGTTAAGTAGATCTATAAAATAATGCATTTACGTATATAATATTGTTAGTTATTTTTTATACAGAGTTATGACTGTTATAAGTTATAAGCTAATGTTCATCATTACATACAAGTTCTTTACTAATAGTACCTAATGAATCTCAAAATATATCAGAAAACATTTATGTTGGCCTATATGATTGAAACTTTATTATAACATCAATGTTATCTGTAAAATGTTGAAGGTACATTATGCTCATTTTGCAGATAACGTTACTATATTATAACAAGGAGATTCAATTGTAAGGCTGATTTCGGTTTTAAATTTGACTTACATGTAAACATAATATGCATTAAATAAATCATTTAAATCATTTATTGTAGTAGCTGTTTTTCATTAATTTAAAACCATAATAAATTAAAATCACAGAATATCATGAAAACATGATATTTTTATATTCGCAAATTACAATATATTATAAACCTACGTTATTTATATTTTTAATTGCTGTTCTTAGCATTTAATTTATTACTTATAAATTTTAGCAATAAAGCTCCTCATTAACGTGCGCCTTTTTATAATCAAATTTACTAAATCAAAACTAAATTATTCGCTTTCAGGAAAAAATATTTGAACTGACAACACTGCGCGGCTGTCTCGCTATCAATTTCGAATAATTTCGCTTATAGGCTTTTTCAAGCGGATGGTTAAACTGGAAGATTACCGTACTTTGTTCCATATTTCCTTTATTTATTGTGTATTGTCCACTTTTTTTAAAATTATGATTGTCCTCTCTCTAAGTTGACTAATAATCTTCATATATTTTGCCATTTTGTTTATCATCATCTTCTATTGTGGATCTCAACATAACCTCACAAACCTTCTCTTCTTCTTCTTTATTAAGTTACTGCACTAACCAATTTATTGCTTTTAATGTAATTTATACTATATTGAATTTACTATAGTTATTAAACTAGTTGATGCACTCTTCTGTCATGCTTGCAAGTAATTGTTCTCTCATTTTATAATGTTTTTAGATTCTTCTTGTAAATTCTTTTTTTTTCTCTGTTATCAGACCACAGATACACCATTTTATTTCTTCAACGCCCTTCCCCTTTCTTTTTCTAATATATAAAAAGTTAAATCATAGACCACATCCCTTTTTTACTAATGTAATTTAATTTTAAATGTCATATTTCTCTAGTCATTGAATTTAAATTTTATTTTAAGTTTTAAACAATTACTTATAATTTTATTTATTTAATTTGAATCTGTTGGTTTTTAAAAAATGTTTGTTATTTTACACTTATTTACAGTACATGTTTTAGCCCCAGCAATGCTTGCAAGTGTTATCCGAGTGATTTGATTGAACAGTGCTAACATTATATTTGTATTTATGTTTACACCAAGGTATGTTCTTTCCTTTTCCTTGCATTATACAACATAACTGTTTTTGATAGCCTGATGATGGCCTCAATGTTAAGCCGAAACTAGTCGCAACGATTTTTATACATCTTAATAAAATTCTTTGATATTGACTTTGAGTTTTTATTTGGTTATTTACCATCAGTCACATTTGAGACATGGATGATTTAGTTCGTTTAAGAAAAAAATTATTAACGAATTTTCAAATAATTCACCAATTTTCTGTAGTAGGTATTAAAAGGAAATGGGAAAAACTCAAACAACGTAAAGTCTTACTTAAAATCGTAATGATTACTTAATAGCAAAATAAGTCGAAAGATTGCGGACCAATAAAAAAAATATTTCAAATATTTCTCTTCCCTTGTTTCTGGACTATTCAAAATTTTATGAATATCCTTACGTCTGCAAATTATTTAAACGTATGTTTTAATATGGTTTGCACGATTTAGGTTTTTTGACAACAGAAGATGGCGTTATTCCCGGTAACATTGGTCTGAAAGACCAATTAATGGTATTAAAATGGGTCAACAAGAATATTTACAAGTTTGGTGGTGATCCTAAGAAGGTTACTTTGGGAGGACACAGTTCCGGAGCTTCTTCTGTATCATATCATGTGCTTAATAAAAAAGCTAAAGGTAATGTAAATGTTTTAATCTATTATCACATTCAATTAAGGTGTTGAATTACTAAAATTTGTTCCTGGAGAATGGGTTTATATTTAGCGCCTCGAATGTTTTCCAGATCCAGATCAAGGAAAGGTGCATTCGCCACTACCTTTGCGAGTCTGTCAGCGTCTTTATTTTCTATAATCTTTTTGTCACCTGGCACCTACTTTTTTGACAGTTTATTTTCACATTCCTTGTTAAGCTTTGACTCGTTAATAAAATAAATAAGAGCTTTTAAAGCAGTATAGCTGCTCGAGGACTGCATGATTACCCAATTCCTCTTGTTTAAAACTATAGAAAGTATTTTTACCTTATCACAGTTTTGTTATAATTTTAGGACTTTTTCGAGCAGCAATCATACAAAGTGGAAGTGCGTTACAACCTTGCTCTGTATCGCACAATCCAAGACAGACGGCATTTAAATTGGGTGAAATCATGAGCAAAGATTTCGTAGCTTCGCAAAACACTTCTGAAGATTTGCTAAAATTATTACGGTCTTTACCAGCGGATGTTCTGTGTGATGGTGAGGTTGAGGTTAGTAAATTCTTTCTGTCAAAAATCAAAAAATTCTCTATATCTTTACATATTGATACCTATTGACAACTTGTGGTTAGAGCGGTAGATAATATTACATTCTTCTGATTGTTACATTAGTCCCAAGACAAAATATAATTAATAAACTATCATCGCTTATTAAAAAAAACATTTTAAATAAAATAAAATATTTTTAAACCTTCGTATTTTTGTTGCAGCTACCTGAAATGTCGATCTATCCATTATATAAGACTTTACCATTATGGGCACCATCTATTGAGAATTCTTATTATGAAAATGCAATAATTATAGGGCCAATGCACGAGAATTATAAAAATGGTATTACAAACCACGTACCGATTTTAATAGGAGCTACAGATGAAGAAAATAAAAGTATGTGTTTAATGACCAAAATTAGAGCTTTAAAACGCATAAATACGCGTAAACAAACGACACTGAAAAGCTAAGCTGTATTAAACATGAAAAATTAGATAACATTTCAAATAATGCGAATTTTAAGTTTTGTTTCCATACAAAATGTATTCAAAGTGCTCGCCATTGCGTTGCAGTATCTTGCTTAGCATGTTATTAAAATTAGGCTATTGCATTCTTCTGAAGAAGGTCAAAGTTTATTCGCGGAATTCATCAACAGTTACGGTGGGTTTTCTGTAAAAATGGATTGTTTCAGCATACTCCATACGTAAGCATCAAGAGTTGTAAGATCATATGAATGAGAAGGGTAAAGAAAATTTGTGTTACGGGAAATTAAGCGATTTTCAAAATATTCTCGAATCAGATCTAAGGATGCTGTCGTAGCCCCATCCTGTTGGAAATATTGGATATTCAACTGAATGTTTCTGGCACGACAGAATTGTCTGAGATTAATAAAACATGGTGTCAACATTTGTTCTCTATATCGCACTTGATTTAGTGTAACGAGTCCTACGCTCGTCTTCCATGAAGTAAGGGCTCAATAATCCATTACGTGACGCTGCGCATCAAATCATTACGTGACGCTGCGCACCAAATCATTACACGGTCACTATGAAGAGGTTTCTCTACGATGATGTCTGGTCGTTAAAAATCAAGAAAACGATTTGTCTGTCGATTGATAAACCCATTCAGATGAATGTGACATTCGTCTGTAAAACACACATTAGAAAAAAAATAGGGGTTGTTCATAAACCATTGCCTAGACTGAAGCACAATAAACAACTCTTGATTTCTTGTCTTGTCAAGTTGCCCAATCTGTATTTTATAGGGAAAACCACCAATCTTCTTAAACATTCTTTGGGTAGACATTTCACTCAAGTTCATTTTTAGAAGTATTCTGCTGAAATATTTGTTGTCACGGTAACTGGACGGCCAGTACTTTTGCGTTGAGTTAGAACGCTTCCTGGGCCGGTATTCTCAACTCACTCCTCTCACAGCGAGCGATCACAAAAGGGAGTGATTTGATTGGCAGCGATATGGCTTTTCTAGATTCTCATGTATCCCTCCGCTCGCAAATTTATGACACGAGCAACTGGTACACATGAAAGCGAGTGAAATAAAGCACTCCTCTTTGACAGGAGCGATCCATGCGAGGAGAGGACATGAGAATCGATTTGGCAGTGAATTTCACTCCCCTCGCATTCAACGACATCGATATCGCTCCAAGCGAGGACCTGAGAATACCGACCCTATTCATCGACATTTTGCAACGACTCTTAACAAGTCCCTATTAGTCGGTGCAGGCTTCTGAAACTCTTCCCTAAATTGATTGGCAGTCATTAACAAACTAGGTACATTTGATCGTCTATTTCCGTATGAGCGGAAATAATACCCAATAATAAGTATTTTTTCTTGCGTTGTGAGCATCATTTAGAATCTTTTTGACAGTTTATTAGAATCAACAATGCTTAAAAGTACCATGACAACTATTGTCACTTGTTTCATTTGATGCGATTATATTTCACAGGCTTATTGCTGATTTCAATGTACTTTGTTTTGGCGCATACCGTATTAATTCAATGAACAAATAAATTGTCTAGAATACAAGGAAAATGTAGGGATTCAATTCCTAGATTGGGAAGACTGGATATCTATGATTAGATATATACTGGCCAACAGACAAACAATAATTGTTTACGTTTAGGTTGAAGCCAACATGAAAATAAACAAGTGATGTTGTATGAGGAAAACAATGGGTTACCAATGTTATAGATTTTTGAGATAATCACATACTATGAATGTGTCGATGACGTTATTTTCGTTAATCCATATTAATAATATTAAGTATACATGCAAATTATAAAATGAATTATTTGTATTAAACATTTGATTTGTGGAAAAATAACGTAAAAAGGGTAGTTACTATTTGCGCATATCGTATGCACGTTAACATGATTCTAAAAAAGAATTCAGACAGAGCCAGCTTTTTATGGCTTGAGTTCCTTGTGCTACTTTGTGGCATAGAAACAGAAGAAAAACTATATTCTTCGTGGTGTGGTTTTATCTTAGATAAGGAAAGAAATATGGACTCGTATAGCAACTGACAGCAATTTGAGGCAAATTTGCACCAAACTCAGAACAAAAAGAAACTGGAAGGAGTCTGTCATATATTAACTTTAAGAAAAATTTGCAACGAAAGTCGGCCATCTTGAAGCTCCTTGCATGACGCATTGTTTATGTTTAGAGTATGCTTTTAAAGCAATATTTGTATATAAATGTCAAAAAGGAGCGCATAGGCGTATCATTCAGTTTTTATAAACACAAAATAATTTACAACACTAAATGTATTCACATACTGGATTGGTTGGAATTTAATCAAAATAAAAACCCTAATATACTTTTCATTTTTTTACGGTACCTCATTGGAAATGGAAATTAAAATTACAATTGGCCGCCATATGCAAGCTCCTTTCTGGACTCAAGGTCATTTTACATATACTCCTTCCTGTTTCTTTTTGTTCTAAGGCACCAAACAATAAACACCAGTGGCATATCTATGAGAAGGGCTTAAGACACAATCCCATTTATATATCAAACAATTATTTTATCAAAAAAATTAATTCAATACTGAGATTCCGTCGCTTTATCACATGGAGCAATAAGTAAAAGTAATAAATAAATGACTTCCGAAGTATTGTTATAGATTAATATTTATTTCACTTAAGATATTAATTGAAATGTACGTTTTACGTTTATTACATTTTCAGATTGATTAACAATTTTAACCAATTATTATAAAGTGAGCTACTTATCTTCAAGTTTTTACTTTGAATATTTTTAATAGAGAATATTTTAAAAAACAGTTGCAGCTTTATACAAAATTGTAAACTATTTATTCAAATTACTACGTTTTACGCATAGGTTTTACGTTTCAGACGTCATCTTATCCTTTTCACAGAACATAATATTTTACTTCGTTTTGCGTTTCGAGATTACCATGGTCCACGGAGGCTTATTTAATTAGCCATATTGCCATTGATTTTTGTTAAATATTAAGTGATTGTGATTGTGTTTTTTTCGTTATTCAACTTCCAAATAGTATTTAGAAGTGAAGCGATAATGGTTCGGACTTGTTGATTTGCAAGAAAAATGATTATTCAAGCCCAACATTTCATTTCACAGGTTTTAAAACTGACGTCGTTTCGGCTCAAGCTCGACTCCCACTCTTCTTTCCTCACCGCACTTTGTTATTAACTGACTGTCTCTATGTATTCTTATACTATATTATGTTACCATTAAGCTATAGAAAATAGTTTATCACTATAGGCTTCTATGCTCACATAATTAGAGTCTCTAAGGAGAAGGCTCTGACATAATTTAAAAGATTCACAGTGAGGTGCTTTTATGATTTTATTTTTATTTTTTATGTTGCAGATGCAAAAAACGTATCTTTTTATGCATCGGTGGCTGATGCTAATTATTTATCCGTAATGCAACCAACAATGAATATTAGTAAAGAAAATATTGCCCCTTTGATAGAAGAAATTAAAGAAATCTTTATCAAGCAACCAACATTCAGCGCTAATTTAACTGGTATGGTTAAAGTACGTATTTATCCAAACTAAGATAAGTATAATCATCTTATTCAATGTCTAGCTATTCCTTAGAACCAGCGAAAACGCTCATAAGGGGTTTAAAACTCCTTTTGTTTAACCTAAACTTATTAGTTAAAATATTTTCTGCCTTCTCATTATACAGGGTACTGCGTCGACAGCCGGAACATAGGAAATCCCGTGTACATTTGAAGTAGTTAATTATTAGCTTTCCTAATTATTTTAGAGTACAATATATTGGAGATATTTAAAGAGAATTCAAATCCGCATCTTAAAGAATAACTTAACGAAATATTGCCAAAAATATTTAGTAATTTTTGTCAGTCCCCTTTATTTACTATTTATTTAGTTAAGGTAAAGATTGTCGGTCAAATGAAATTGTTGTTATGACATTTAATACTTGTGACTCATGGGGAAAAATATCAAATGAAAGACCAAACGTCAATATCACAAAATCGGATGTTCTTACTGGTTCGAGCTCGAGAATTGAAGATACTCAAAGGCATTTGTAAGAGATCTCAAGAACTGCTGAATATAAGCAGACAGGACCAGGACAGAGAGTGCGAACTGCAGATTCTGTCTGCATCATCAACTCACCCAGAGGTATCACCCTATACCGTCATAAACTTCATCAAGGCAAAGTACTGATATAACGACTATAAACTAGGGGTAAACTACAATACATCTTTCAGATCGTAGTGGAAAAGACATTGATCGACTACTCACATAGAATCTAAGTGGAAGGGTATAGTACCAAATAACTACAGTTGTGAAAAAAACGGAATATCTGATGGAAGATGTTATAATTTAAGGAATTGCTAGTTTTATTGTACGTGGAAAAGCATAAAGGGAAAATGGTAAAAGGCCAAGTGAAGAAAGCATGAGTTTAGATCACGTAACAAAGTTCAGGACCTTGAAAATATTTAAATATATAAATTCTTCTCGGGAAAATATAAGAAATAGAAAGTAGGTAAAGACAAAGTTCAGACAAAGTAGAAAATTAAAAAGCATATTTCCCAAAAAACAAGCTCGACTCATTAATAGTTTGAATAAGATTTGGTGCATATTTTGAAGAATTGTTAAATATACACAAAGATGAAACTACAAAAAGAACAGCAGATATTTTTTAAACAAGAATGTGATAAAATGATAAAAATACTAAATCCTATAACCCAAATCTGGGAACTAGAAAAATTACCCAGGAACTGGATTAAAGCCGTAATTATAGTTATTCATAAAATATGTTACAAAGAGGATTGCAAAAATTATCGGGAAATAGTACTTTTAAATGTAACTTACTAAGTTATGGTAAAATTTAAAAAATGTCGACTAGATAAATACCATAATAAGATCAAAGGGTAAGGAGGCTTTAAAACAGATTTTCACATTTAAAACATTTTTTTCTCGACTTGAGATGTAAAACTCATGTTCAATGGGTCCTTATCCAGAACCCAACAGTGTTGGACTCACCCTCGAGAGGATGCCTACCAACCAAACCCACCTCAAAAACTCGCCGTTACCCCCCTCGGAATCACTACCCTAGCGGTCCCTCACACACTCTTCACCCATTCATACTACTCGCCATCAGAACATTCCCTTCTCCTAACCCTTTTATCCCTTTCTCCACAGCTTCGCTAACCCCCACCCATTCTTTCTCTCCTCTCAACATTATCTCCACCATTTTCTCCAAATACACTGCTACCCCGAGTCTCCTCTCCAACTTCTCTAAATCCTCCTTGTTCCTCCAACATCTAAACACATGACCCTCATTATCCTCCACCTCACACCTCACGCATATTCCAGTCTCTCTCTTCCCAATCTTGTGTAGATACCCCACTCTTGACCCATGCCCATTGAGCACATATATGAATAAAACCTCTACACAAGATGGAATACGAAAAGAAAGCACATTCACAAAATGTTGAGTTTGTCTTTATTTGTCTCCCTTTTGCATATCGGTATAATGGTTCTTGTGGACCACTCTTAACCTATTGTTTTGTTTTATTTTAAACTCTAACTTTAAAATAAATATATTTTTAGTTTTTGAGCGAAGCCATCTTCTCTATGCCAATAAAGATGAACGCATACCTTCATTCCAAATACGCTGACGTTTATTTATACGAATTCAGTTATTTGGGTCCCTTGAATAATCTTTATACATGGCAAAAATCTGTAAATTATAAACTTAAAGGTAAGTTTTCAAATACGATTATATTAATTATATTTCATCTACATTTAAGTGAGTTAAACAAACAATGTATTATTTTAAGAAACATTGAAGGTGGAAGTAAGGTTAAGTTGGGTTAGGTTCAATGTGAGTGGGCTCTTAACGTTCCTTCCACTGCGACCTTACTACGTGAAAGTCCATCTTATTAAGAACAGTAAACAAGTAAAAGGTTGAATTAAACTTTCACCTTTTAGTTGTTTACTGTTCTTTTCACCCCTAGGTTATAGTAGTTCTATCCATGAAGTCCTTGGGCTCGGTTAATGCAGACCAAATTTATTGACCCTTAGTTTATCGAGCTCTCGCCAGCTGCACAATATATGCTTCACCATTTCATCCTCAACTGAACAGAATCTGCAATCCGCACTCTCTTGCCAGTCCAATTGTTTTCATATGCCCAATAAGGCGACTCTGTCCAGTCAGTAGTCCTAACAAAATTCATAGGTCAGCAGCTCTTGAAACCTCTTTTTAGAGAGATCTCTTACAAATGCCTTTGAGTGTGTTAAATCCTCTAGCTCGAACCAATAAGAAAGTATCATCCGATCTACTCAGTACGATATTGTTCCTCTGGTTACGCTATTCGCTATGCCAAGGAATGGCTCAGGGCATATACATCTTCCTTCAGCACCTTTTCTGGTTCAAAGGTCGGTATGTCCAAGTGTCACTTTGTTATTTCCTCCTAGATGTATTAGATCCTGAAGGCATTTCCTAACGTAATTCTATAGTAGCTTTAGTCCTGCCTGGCTACCGTAAATAATTTTTATAGTTTTGTAGTCGTGCTTAAGCAACTTCTCCAGATAGATCTCTTTTGCAAAAACCTCTGCCTGGAAAATTGTAGATAGGTTAGCCAAGTTCTGCTTCATATTCACCCTTGGTTTTCCTCCATAGACCCCAGCTTCAACATTGCTCTCGATCTTAGAGCCGTCCTTGTACCAACATTGGTCAGCCATTATAAGATTCGATTTATTCGTGTCCCATTCGGTCCTTCTTGGGATTAAGATGGTAATTAGCTTGTAGTAGTTGTATTTAGATTGCCTTGCATCTGGTACCATCTCCAATATCGATCTCTGTATTGTAGAAAGTGTCACCCCAATGTCACTGCTGTACTATGGGACCCCTTTTAAACTTCATCGAAAACAGAACTTCAGAACTTACACTTCACGACACTAGTGCCATTCTGGACTCTTTGCTACTATTCTATGGATGCTTTTTGTGTCTAACTGCCGTATAAGATTGTGCCCCTTACTTGTACTTTAAGAACAAAGAATAAACTTCCACTGTTAAATCACAAAAAAATTGTGACGGATGTTTCAAAATTACCTTCACAGTCAGATTGATATTTTGTTACATCAGTCATACTGATCTTAGAGGGAAATATATCCATCACAATCCCTTAGACTTAACAATATCTAGGCTATAATATTGTGATATTTTGTTCCTTCATTAGTCTAGGCTTAATACTACTTAATGAACATCAAAGTTACCTAAAAACAAAAAATTAACTTCAATCTGTCAATTTAACAAAAAAATTAATTTAATTGACGTTAGAGTTCATTTTTCTTATTAAACAGTGTATTTTTTAACTGTAGTTTTTTTTATGTTCTTAATAAATATGTTGAATTTTCACAAAGTATGGGTTAATTCAGTAAATTTCGTGTTCTTTTCTTTTATAGGAATTGGAAAAAGTGGCCATGTCGATGAATTACCATTTTTATTCAATTTTAGAAGCGATAAGAATGCTATTCCATCTAATACGGATTTGTTAATGAGGAAAAGAATGTTACGATTGTGGTCAAATTTTATTAAATATATGTAAGTAACTCATTTTCAGGAACGTTTACTTGGAAGACTACAATAATAATGTTTGTTCTGGTATTTTAGGAATCCCACTCCCCACGATGACCCTTTATTGGAAAATATCAGATGGCCTAAAGTAAGACAAGATAGTTACAAATACTTGCAAATTGATGAAAAACTAAACGTTAGGAAAAATCCACCAAGATTCCAAGAATGGAAGGACAGAATAAACAAATATTTTAATTCGCCTAGATATAGTTATTAAACTAATATTTATAATTAAATATAGTGAGATTTTAATTTGCCTATTATTGCCTATTAAATATTTTATTTTAAAAAGATATCCAAGGTAATGTGATATCACTGAAATTAATTAAATACCCCGTCCTTCTGAATGTTACTGATGTTAACGGTAAATAATATGCACTTGTTGCACTTGTTTTTCCAGATTTATTAATGCGTACTTTCTCCTAAAGAATTAACCTGGGTAGGCCCTATCTATTTTAGGTTTGTTCCAACACACAAAATAAGCACGAGAGAACCGTTTAGCGAACGATAATTATTTTGTTTCAACCCGATTTGTTATCGTTATGGAACCGGTTCAAGAACGATGATTTCGATACTCGACTAAAAGCAAGTATCAAGGTAGGTAACTGACTTGCGCAGTACATATATCCATCTATCAACTTGGCTTGGCTTGATTTGTTATTTCTGTATTTGTTCAGTTTTGTGGAAGCGTACTTATTTAAAACTAAATATAAGTAATAAAAATACAGTTTATACATCAACCGTTTTAGCCATTATATAATTTACGCACAATTTCACATTGTTTCAGCTGGTAGAAGATGTATATATATAAATAAACTTTTTTTGTGCTTAACTACGTGTACCATGTAAACATAAGAGTATGGAATAATAAAAAACTCTTTGTTTCAACGTAACTTCTTAGCGAAACGGCCGTTATTGTAATTTAAAACATATTTTTTCAAATAAACTTGGAAGTTACGTTGAAACGAAGAGTTTTTTATTATTCTTAATAAGATGGACTTCCAAAAAGTAAGAGTTAGTACAATAAATTTAATAATTGAATGGCTCTGTTTGATCCGTTCCAGTGATTTGAGTCAGTAACTAAACCGTTCCAACCATACTTTATTTTGGAACGGTTATTAGAACGGTAAACACTTGGCGCCTGCGTAACAAATCCTTAAGAACGATTTCGAAAACGATTCTGGAAAGATTACAATTTGCTTGTTGGAACAAACTTTTTGTTTCCTCATTACTTGCTCAAGATATTATAAATTGTGTTTTTTATTTATGTTCATTTTTCCGGTATCTTTACCCCCGCCCGTTTCCAAAACGTTAAATCCATCAGAAGTGATTTCGAGAAAATTCAACTTTTCTGATAACTTTAATTTGGAAATCAAGTAGGTTTTTGTGACTGGTTTATTATTTGTAGGTTGATCTTTAAAACTAATATACAGTCAGCAAATAATAGTTATATTAAACAACGCATTTCATATGGCTTTCTCTTACACGAGTTCAAGTTTAAAAAACGAATCGCGAAGCAATGAGTGTCACAACAACCATATGAAATATGTTGTTTATAATATTTTTTATATTTTGCCATTTTATCATTTTTAAGTTAATTTATTTTTTGCATGTAAATTACGAAAAGTTTGATTTTAAAAAGTATGTTGGTAGCACTGTGTAATTTATAACATTTGGCAGTTTTGAACTTTAAATGATCAAATGTTAATGTTTTAAAATATTTTAAAATGAATAATACACTAATAATAATATATTATACAGGGTGTTTCTTAAGTAATCTAAAATATTATATGGAGCGCTTCGTTACTCAATTTTAAGACGAAAAGTTCATATAAACATGTGTGATAGGTGTTGTCGTTTATGAGATACAGGGTGTTGTACGTGAAATTCATTTTTCTTGGTGACGCTACTGATTTATATTTTTTTATTATTTTATTACAAGCAACATGTGTTAAACATAAAGAAAAAATAATACATTTCAGAGCAAATGTTCAAAATGTCCACCTCCAGCTAAAATGCAAGAATCCGCTCGATGTCCTAATGGATTGTCGAATACGTTCGAAGATACCAGGATTGTTACGAATAACATTACAGCCGTCTATGATACGATTTTGAAGATCTTGTACGTTTAATATCAGTGTTGTGTAAACAAGCGATTTCAAATATCCCCACACACAAAAATCCAGAGGATTGTGTCCAGGTGATCTAGGGGGCCACGGGTGTGGAGATCCTCGTCCGATCCAATGGCCTGGAAAAACATTATTTAAAAACTCGCGTACAATCACTGAAAAATGTGGAGGAGCTCCGTCATGCATGAACCACATGCGCCTTCTAATAATAATAGGTACATCTTCCAAAAGAAGTGGAAGTTCATTTTCTAGAAAATGTTGGTATGTCTCACCGGTTAACCGTACAGGAAGGAAAAATGGTCCAATTAAATAATCATCGATGATGCCAAGCCAAACATTGACCGAAAATGTTTGTTGAAATCGTTTTACACTTATGGTATGTGGATTTACATCTGCCCATATGTGGTCATTATGAAAATTCATAATCCCATGTCTAGAAAAGTTGGCTTCCTCCGTAAATAGAATATTGGCCACAAAATTCGGATTGTTCGCGATTTCACGTAAAATCCATTGACAATACTGTATGCGTAATGGATAGTCAGTAGGTAACAAATGTTAAACACGTTGAACGTGATATGGATACAATAAATTATCTTTTAGAATATTCCAAACAGTTTTGTTACTAACATTTACTTCATCTGCAACTTTTCTTTTACTCGTTTCTGGATGTTGGTCAATAATTTGAAGAATCTGGTTTTCCAATTGGGGATTTCTCACAGTTCTGGGTCGTCCAATAATATTCTTCGATTTAGCAAAAGTTCCAGTTTCTTGTAAACGAATATGTAACTTAGTAAACGTATCTGAACATGGTAAACGATTATTTGGATAACGCTGGGCATACGTACGTCTAGCTTCTAAGGCATTACCATTCGCTAATCCGTACAAAAAATGCATATTAGCCATTTCAACATTAGTAAACACTGGTATAGTTATTAACTAAACACAGAGTCAATCAAATAAAAATGTACGATTTTTGCGTTGGTTTTCAAATTTGACACTTGTCAACATTATTTCAAAGGCCACTTAGAATAAGCTTGTTTTTGCGTATTACTTCTAAAAACCAGTAGCGTCACCGGGAAAAATTAATTTCACGTACAATCAGAACTGACTTATTACAATAAATTCAACACCCTGTATCTCATAAACGACAACACCTATCACACATGTTTATATGAACTTTTCGTCTTAAAATTGAGTAACGAAGCGCCCCATATAATATTTTAGATTACTTAAGAAACACCCTGTATAAGTAAAGATGATATTCATATTCACAAATACTTTCTTAAAGATCAATATAAAATTAATAAATTGCTATTAGCCACAAATGTCATTGTCAACAGTCTTGTCATTAGATACTTCACTCATGTCGCTAACCATTTAAAACAAAACTTTGCGTGCGTAAAAGTTACATTACGATACGCAAATGCGTTTTAGAATGAAGATTTTTATAAATGCACAAAAATTTGTTTACAAGTATAATTTAATTCAGTTTGTTTTTGTTTAAAATGGAAACTAAGTTTCATAAAATTCTAAAACGCAAAGTTGGTGCAGCCCTCTTATTAGTAGAATAATTGGGTGATTCATCGAATTTAAAAAATAATATTTTTAATAAGTACAAATAAAAGTGCTACTATTAATTTAATGACCATAAAAACATTTGTTAAAGAGAAGCACACAAGGATTTCAGATTATTTTGAAAATTGGGTTAACAGATATCTGGACTATGATTTTTACCTCCATTTTCGCATGACCAGGGAAACATTTAATTTATTATTTACCTCCATTTTGGAAAATAATTTAGAATATTTTTCTGAACCTCTAAGATCCAGAAGCAAGTTAGTTGCTTCAATATTCTCTGAATAATTTTTTTTCCAGACCATACACAATTTTGTTTTGAAATGGAAAATACAGAAATTTTTAAAAATGCAATTTATAAATATTGACTTTTAAATCTTTGAAAATGTCTATTAATTAAATAAAATATACAGAAGCAAGGAATTATGAATTGTAATATCAGATAACATATTACTAGGTCCCGGCTGAGATTCACATTCAAAAATTTCTTGGCTCTGTGTTTCAAAATTAAAATCAGGAGTTATCGGCTCGGTTATCCCTACATCATTTTCGATATTTTCTTTGTCAAATATAGTTTCTTGGTTTCGTTCTGCAGGCAAGTCTACGTGCTCTTGAACTAGAAGTCTTGAAATTTTCATTATTTGTTCTGCATTTGATGAAATTATTCCATAAGTAGGTAATTTTCCACTAAGTGCTGCTCTTGTAGTGTAATCAATAGTAAATTCATCCTCACTTAAAAGTAATTTCAAAGTCGCTTCATCACCCATAAAATGAATTACTTTTTTATTAATTTTGAAGCCCACTGCACTTAGGGATTCCATTATTTTTAAAAACGCGAACTACCAAGATACTTCTGTTTACAATACTTTAACTTCAAAACAGTAATGCTGGTAGAAAGAGATAGAACAAATAACCAGAAAGCGGACCGTGCTCTAGAGCCCGGTTCATGTTTTGGTTAACCAACCTTGAACCAGACAATTTATGACGTCATCAATTTGTCATTCGAATGCGGTTGGTCCAAATATGACGGACCAATCTATGAACCAACCAAGAACCAACATCATTTAAAATCATTTAACTAATATAAGATAGCAGAGTACGATACCGATTATGACGTAACGGCAAAGGATGGTTAAACAAACTATACCTCATTATTTATTTATAATCGAATTTGTTTAATTTGACCTATCCAGCTGTATAATTTCTTAGGAATATTTAGAATAATGTTTATATTTAAAACATTGAGATGCTTCCCATTGTATAGTATTAATAACTTTAATGGTTTTTAGTTCCGCAAACAATAACTTATTACTATAAATCCCTTTGAAGGATATCAGAATGGCGGCGCGAGGATTATACTCACTAATTTCCTTAAATTATTAAGAAAGCAGTGGAAGATCCAAATTAGCATAATACAAACTTAAATAATGGCCTGTATTAAGAATCGCTTAAATAATCTGAGAAAGACCAGGTGGGTGTCAAGTTTATTCGATAAATGCTCCTGTTCTTCATTCCAAACTTTTGCCGTTGGATTTAACTCTTTCAAAGAACAGGGTGACACTGTTCTCATATTTTAAATTAAACGTTAATTTAGAAAATTAAAAATAAATTTATCAAGTTGGTAGAATATTTAAAAGAAAAAATAATAAAATAGAGAGGAATATAGTGAATATTTTTCTACCAGCCCAAAATTATATATCATGCTATTTTTTTAAAATTTCCTTATCCCCTGAAGTGTAAGAACATTTATTATGCGTAATTTTTTAAAAACATATTCAAACAAAAATTTTAATAAACGTGTACATAATTCGCAATTAAAAGGTGTATTTAAAACAAGGTAAATTTCAAACTTCGGATTTTCTTTACTTTAAAACAGATTTACATTTGGAAGGGTGCCAGCTTAAAATAATCTTATGCAAATCTTTAAGAGCTTATAAGAAAGACGAAAGGAATTTGTAGCCAGTAAACTAAAGAGTGAGAGGCTGCTCGACTGGAAATCCGGTTAAAATGTATCTACAGTGTGACGTAGTCAGGAAAATAAATACAATCACAATATACCGTTCAATATAATTAAATAGATTAATTTACAAAAATAGTTAATCAGAATATGTTGGATACATATACCTATTATCAGATGATACGCAACGTCTCATATATTCATAAAACCCTGTTTGCTTTGTCGCAATAATCACAAGAGAGAGTCTATAAGTATGACAAAGAATACCAATTGATTATCTTTGTTCCGACAACACTGTATCAATTTTCACCAGTTATGTTTACGCTTGTAATCAGTGGCGTGCTATTTGTTAAAAATGGGTAATAATTACTCTGTCGGGTAATATTTAGTTATTTTTTAGAGAATATATTTATGAATTGTTAATTCTCAGTCTTTACTTAAAAAAATTATCATTAATATTAATTGTATAAATAAAATGTAGTATATTTTAAATTTTAATTCTTAAACTCTTTATCAATAGATATTAAATAATCAAAAGGAAAAGATTAAAATATTATACTCAGGGTTTCGTAATTCTTTGATTTCTCGATTGGATTAAATTTGAGGGAATATATAGAATAGTTTTAAACATAACTTTATCAAGGTTAGACTTAAAAATCATTCAATTTTTCTCCAAAAAGCAAAAATGAGTTAATCCAATGGTATTATTTTAATTCTTCTGATATTTATCAAAGAATGTTCAGCAAGGAACACAGAAAATTACTTGTCAGATATGAACTAAAATGCTAAATGGCTGGTAGTGGATTTGCATCTACCTTTAAGTATTTCTACATACATAACCACACTTCCTTATCTAGTTAATAGATATGGCAGCGTTTATTAATAGTGTTAATTGTAATGTGAAAAGTAAGCATATCTATGCTTATAGTATTTTTCACAGTAAATGGTATTGGTTTATTAACTGCAATAAACTACCCGATTTAATCTTATTGTGTAGAAAATCATCAGGTAAAAATGCAAATGTGCTACAAGGTCGAACTTAAGAAATTTGAATTTTGCATAATATAGGAGATATACAAGTAATTTATTTTAATGTTACAATTCTATTCTATATTTAGTTCAGTGTCGTTATCGCTATCCTCATCTAAATTAATTATAATTGGCGCAATTGATTTTACAGAGTAAAAGTACGAGTTTTCAGCATTTATAACATCACTAATAGAAGTTGGTGCCTCTATGGGAGGTAGTCGTAATACTGTATGTCCCAATTCTTCTGAAATTGTATCACAAACATACGTTTTTTTAAAGCACTTGTAAAATTTCTTTTTTTGTATAATTTTCTTCAAAATATATGTCATTTGCAGCCATGCAATTTTGAATCTCCAATTTCGTATTCTTTGAGCCAGGAATTTTTTGCAATTGTCGACTTGCGTTGTCCAATACTATAATGCTGTTTGGGGGAATGTTGGGTAACACAGTTTTTAAACCAATTTTCAAAAAGCTCTGCTGTCGTATCTTCGTGATAATCAACACAAGAGTCCTTAATATATTTGACAGAAAGCCACATAGCGTTTGGGATCTGACCATTTTCTGATTCTGCGTGTAATATTGTGATTCTCTTGCCTTTATTTGATGGTGCTTTTGTTTTACACTTATCAGAGGAATCAGACCATCCTTTGGTCATGCGTGTCAAACCACATCTCGTCGAGGTAGAGTATTGGCCGATTTTCAGACCGGTATTTTCCTATTGACGTTATATATGCAGAACGCCAGTTTATTAAACGTGTGGATTCCATTATTACTTTTCTCTTGTCAATTTTGCGATATTTAAAGCCCATTGCAGACAGAGCTCGCCAAAGAGCCGCTGTTTCAAACTTTTGATTGTAGGAACATGCTGCTCATCGTACATAGTGTAGATTTTTCGCCTTATCAAATCTTTTTCCCAGTCGTCTAGACTTTTTGTGACACCGGAATCTTTACGCTTTTTTCTTGATTCCATGAAATTTTCAACAATTCGTCTAACTGAAGTAAGAGGCATCTTCATCAAATTACTGGTTACTCTTGCTGCAGCGTTATATCCTTGCTGAAGTAAGGAACTATACACATTTTTTATAACGATTTTCGCGTCACAGGATAAGTGATTCTTCTTTAACAAACCACTGGAAGAAGCACTATTACTTTTTATCCACGGATGCCACATAGGTACTGCCTATTCTGTACGTTGGAGTATAAAATATTTGCTATTAATGTCTGTAATAACAAATAAATGTTATAAAATTATTGCACGCCGTAACACAAGTGAACACTTTCAATAAAATACAAAGACTAAAATGACCAAAAAGTGTAAGCTGTACAATCCCTCTCTGAAAAACAAAATTACCTGAATCAGGTCCTTTTACATTTATGATGTGCATCTCGGATTTTACAACTTAAGGGTCTAATTGGTTTTATTATAATCTTTCAGTCAATACCATTTATTGTGAAAAATACAATAAAAATGACGAATGACTGGCTCCGTTATAGGGCTTTGTTAATAACTTTTATATTATATAAGCATTAAATGTTTTAGTTAATAGCTTTTAGGCTGCAAAATAATAACATTTTAAGCGCTTTATGAACAAGAAATTTTAATAATATAACACGGCAACATTTTAATGTATTGAGAATGTGACTATTGCACTGACCTATTGCAATAAATTTGGTCATCTGTGTTTATGCGTACATGGTTGAGTTTAATTGTTTTATTTTATATTTCCAAAGGTAAGACAGATCTTTACTTTAAAATACATTTAGTTATTGTCAAACTTAGTTCGATTTAGTTACTGTCTAGTTATCCAATATTTTTTCAAAGTTGTACTAAATTTAATTATATGGAAATATATTTAAAATAATCTCTTAGGCCTAATAATATTTAGCCTTTAAAATTTTTATGTTTTGTTACTCCAATACCTCATTTTACGATGAGTGTTCACTCGAATTATAGACAAATAAGGTTAATTTTGTAAGTAAATTGTTTGAAAAAAATAATAAATTGTTGTTTATTCTGCATTCTAATCAAGTACTTTATTTTATAACTATTGATTTGCTTACTAAATAATATTGCGGACTTTAAAGTGTCATAGACAAAGCTCCAATTAAAAAATAAACATAAACGCTTCTGGAAATTTAGGCAATTAGGCGTTCACAGTACAATCTGTCGCACTGATTGATTTCACAAAATTAAAATCGTTATGCCAGCCTGCTAATATGTCGACATTAGAATCCATTTAACATGTCAGTTGCAATTATGAAACAGGGTGAGTTTCCCTTAAACGAATTCAGAAATTCAAATCATACATGAGTAAAAAAATGCACACCACACTGTTCAGAAACGTTGAAATTGTTGAAAATGTTTTAAGAAATATGTTTTACTAATTTTATGTCTATTATACAAACAAATAATGAACAGCGGCTGGTTATACAACTGTAGTGCGGATATTAGCCAGAGAATGACGCAAAATGAATTCCATATTGACCCAATTCTTTTACGGTTTATTAGAATATAGCTGGCATATCGGATTCTGCGAAACAATAATCTCAATAATTAGTTAATTAACGAAAGGTATTTTGAGTGACAGCTAAAATGTGCACGTAAAGCACAAATATGCGAGTAAGGGAGATAGATAGAGCATTTGTGTGATACCGACCACAATGCCATAACAAGCACATCCGCCATTTCGGTTGCAGCTGAACGTGATATGTTATGAATGTCATAACCATAAGTGGACGGATTGACGAATTTTGGTGATGGTATTTACAAGAATTATTTAATTTGATTAAATTTTGAAGAGAGATGGAGTGCGATTAATGTAGATACCGATGACGCATGCACGACAATTGCGTACCAACAAATGTATGAACAAGAGAGTTGTTTAAAACTTTATTGAGCAACTGGGTCGATTTGTTTTCTTATACACAATAAGAGAATTCGTGAAATGTTCTTATTATTTATTAAATAAGTTAAATAATGTGTGTACTATATTAAAATAGATTGTTAGTGGCAAAAACGCGGTCAATAAATTATTTCGGAACTGCATATTACGAGGAGTGTACAGTGCGTCCATAAATTAACGCATAAATTCATTATTGGCTGAATGAACAATAAAATTAGAAATTCCTGAAACAGGTCGATTTTTTATTTCAATTTACTATTGTTTCAAATCATAATATAATATACAGGGTGAACCACTTTCGAGTAATGACCAAATTACCGTTGCTGAGCTGATTCCAAAAATGTATAATAGTTGCTTCAAATTGGTGCAGGGTGGGCAAAAATGCAAAAAAAATATGAACATTGTTTATGGAAAGTAATACTTTACTGAATGTAATAAAAACATTAAATGGAATTATGTAGTTATGCAATTAATATGATACCTACACTTCCAAATACAAACAAACAAACGAAAATTTACAATAAATGTTTAAATTGTTCTCCAATGACCGTTAGACAATGACTGAATCGAGCATTACTTTCGTCTCTAACATTCTGTAGCATAGCGGGTGTTATGCTCTGTAATTCTTGTCTGATTCGGTCTTGTAGTTGAAGAATATTTCCAGGTTCGTTTAAGTAGACTTTAGATTTTAAATAACCCCATAACTTTGTGGAAAAGTTGTGTATAAAATATCACGCACAGCTACTGCGAAATGTAGCGGAGCGCCATCCTGTTGAAAGCAGATTCTGGATCAGATCAGGAATTAATGTATTTTGTAGGAAATCCAGAAATATTGGTCCGATTCATCAAAAAAATATGGACCAATAATTGTAGTTCTCACTATACCAGCCCATACGTTAGATTTTTGTGGACTTTGCGTATGGTACTTTTGCATCCAGTGTGAATTTTCATCAGTCCAATAACGGATGTTTTACCGGTTAACATGACCGTTCAGTGAAATTGTTATTTTGGTTCATCATATACTCACAGAATTCAGTTCTTCGGTCAAAAATAAAAAGAATGGTACAAAATAACTCCAAACAAAAAGATTTTTATAGTCCAGGGGCTTGGATCACTAATAAAAGCTGTAAGATACAATTATTAAGAATAATGCTGGATGTTCTTGATAGTTTATCAAAGTAGTTGTATAACAATACGTTTATTTCATTTAATGTGTTTATTACGTTTATTCGTTATTTTCATTACTTTGTAAGTAAAGTTTTGCATTTATGCCCACCTTGTACCAATTTGAAGCAACATATTAGGTATACATTTTTGGAATCAGCTCAGCAAAGGCAATTTGGAAATTGAAAAAAATGGGGGATTCCATTTGAAAAAAACGGTGATGACGTCATTACACGAAAGTGGTTCACCCTGTAAATTAGATTATGATTTGATTCAATAGTAAATTGAAATCAAAAATCGACCTGTTTTGGGAATTTCTAATTTTATTGTTAATTTAGCTAATAATTAATTTATGCGTTACTTAATGGACGCACTGTATACACGAGGAGTTTATATTTCAAAAAACAAGCAAAGAGATAGAGGTAATGTTTTATTGAACATTTTTTTCAGAGGTTTCGACATGAATTATACCAACAAAAATATGTTGAGGAACTCAGTTCTTTGTAAGATCGTCCAAAATCCTTTCCTGTGACACAAAACACCCACGCAGCAATATTTAGGTACTAAAGAGCATCAGTACAAATTATTAATCCTCTAATCTCTGTACAAAAATGTTCTTACATGACCTGATTAGTCATTTACCTGTTGGAACCAAATTGTGTACCGTTGATGTTACCTTCACAAGTTTGTTGGAACCTTACAACAACAAATAAAGATGGAATTGAAATAATGCTTGACTATGGACAACTAAGCTTAAACTAGACTACTTATGGTCATATTTTTGCTACTGCAAAAATTCATCCAAATTGAATGTATGCGCAGAAGGCTCAGAGACTGTCATTTCAGACGAACATTTTATTCATCGGCATAGTTGCCTGAAAAACGTTTTAAAAGCAAATTACTGGGAAGTACTAAGAAGAAATCGATGATCTACCTTCAGTTTAATCTGCATCGTGGAATGTTCAGAATAGTTACAAAACCCAACTGGTGTAATAGTTTTAGATTTAAAATTGGTTATCTCCGTTTGACAACTCATCAATTATCTTTAGTTGGTTATTGTTATTTATGTTATTTTCACACCAAACGCCCAGTAGGCCTTTTCACCCCTACGACATGAATATTCACGGCGAACCAGTCAAAAGAGTTATTCCACATTACGACAGAAAAAAATGTTCGACCCTTAAGTAATGGTATCGATCACATAAACTTCGATCAATTAATTTAAATATATACAGTGCTTTTCAGATAAAAGTATCCACCTTTAATAAAACACGTTAATTTATGTTGGAAGGGGCAAGCATTATGGCTTATTTAAACTTACTGGAAAAGCCACCCCCTCACCCCTAGCAGCATCCCTTTTTTTAAATTACTTCTTATATTTTTTATGTAAAATTTGGATATACCTCTTTGAGGTGTTTTCAAAATTTTACTTATTTTTTACTTTCACCTTATTTGCCTGTAATAAAATGGGTTGTACAACAGTTCAAACTCTTTAATATTTTTAACTGTGCTATTTATTATGAAGTTACAATAAGTGTTCAAAATGAGTACCATTCACTTCCATACAATGGTTAAATCTATTTTGAAATGCCTCTCTGACATTGCTTAATACGGCTGGATTTAAGTGTCGACATTCATTGTCTATCCTCTCTCGTAAATCATCCAGAGATTCTGGTTGGGTAGCATAAACTTTTGTTTTTAAATTACCCCATAAAAAGAAGTCTAGGGGTGTTAAATCCGGTGACCATCTGCCCTCTTCTACCTATCCAACGAGCGGGGAATGTTTCGTTTAAAAATTGTCGGACAGGCATAGCATTGTGTGGGGGAGCTCCGTCTTGTTGAAATACCAGTAAATCTTCGGAAAGGTTATCATAATTTTCTATTATTGTTGTAATACGTGGGTCAACCCCTTCCCTGAGTAACTCAATATCTACAATTATGCCTATTCATCAGAAAAGCAAATATTGTTTAACAATTGTGGATTGTTATTGATAAATTGCGTCATTGATTCGCAAAACTCTAGACGACGATCAAAATCATCTTCATTCAACTCGTGCACCAACTTTGTATGGGTGGTACTTGAATTTATGTAGAACTCGGAAAACTGTAGAAGGTGAAACACCGATCGCTCTACTTATTGTTGACAATGATTGGGGTTGTTGAACCTCTAAGCTGACTTGCCCTAAAATTGCCACTTGGGTTGCTTCGTTATTTACGAGTCCCTCTCGCTTATGCACTTTATTGCAAACAGACCCTGTTGTGGTAAATTTCTCCATCAGTTGAATTATATACTTATGAGTTGCATGTCTTCCGTCATGTAATTCGTTAAATATTCTAGCAGCAGCTCTTGCACAATTATTATTTTGGTAATATAAACCTACAATTTCAATTCTTTCTTACAAAGAGTAAATCATTTCAGCGAAACAAAATAAATAATGTATCAAAGTACACTATCAATAGTGACTACAAATTACTAGTTGACAAATTTTAATAGTTTTTTGTTGTTTGGATTTTTGAAGTAGACTAAATAGTACCGTTAAAAAAAAAGATTAAAGTTTGGACTGTTGTACAACCCATTTTATTATAGGCAAATAAGGTGAAAGTAACAAATAAGTAAAATGTATACTATTAAAAGAAAAATTTATCTCATAAACTAACCACTTTAACCTACAAGTACCTATTATACATTTTTGAAATCAGCTTAAAGAGGAGTATCCAAATTTTACATAAAAAATATGAGAAGTAATTTAAAAAAAGGGATGCTGCTAAGGGTAAGGGGGTGGCTTTTCCAGTAAGTTTAAATAAGCCATAATGCTTGCCCCTTCCAACATAAACTGACGTGTTTTTGGATTTTTCCTAAATACCAATATTACAAAAGTTATTAAAGGTGGATACTATTATCTGAAAAGCACTGTATATGGCAAACTTTTCCAGGTATAAATAAAATAAGCAAAAGTAACCAGAATTAGTTTTAAAGTTTGCCATTACTCATTGCAAGAATCAATAACATGAATGACTATTAATTTACTAGAAAAAATGAATTAAAGTTCCTGAAATAAAAGAATATATTTTTATAATTACGCAAAAGACTTTACCTACGTCTATACATTATTTCTTAATTAATTCAACAACATTTTTTTTAATTTTTGTGTATTTGGGGTTGGTAACCTGAAATTTTTGTTTTTTTAACTTTTTCCGTATTTAAATAAACTTCACTGAAGAAGGCAAGGATCGTGCCTTTGCCTTTCTAGACATAGAAGGGGCCCTAGACAATATGCCACATGAGGCTGTCAAAAGAGCACTTAATGAGAGAGGAGTATCAGGAATATCTATTCCTGATAATAAGTACCTGAGCAATACCTGTTATTATTTACTTTATTAAGGTACCATGTTTTATTTATATTTGAAAGCAATTTCAGTTTTTTAATTTAATAAACATTTTGATATTGATATCCTAGTAAGCAATAAATCAACTACATATATTTTTATAGATCATTAGATAAAGGAATTTCATAAAAATGATTATAGCATACTAGAAGTATTTTCTTTGTAAAATTGAAATTTTTTGGTGTCTAATTCTAATTTTTTAGCTAATTCATAAGCATAATTACCTGGGCAGTATATTTTGTCTCTTGGTTTCATGTAACTGTAACTAGGACATCTCACAGAAGTGTTAATGTTACCTTTTTTATCCTTGGGGACTTCCTTTGTGTACTTTAAAAACTAGGATAACTTTAAACCTGGAGTAACAGCTCGAACAGGTTATATTCAATTTATAGTAAGATTGACAAAATTAGTATATATGTAAAATTATGAATAATTTTATATGTATTTTAATTCTAATCTTTTATTTTTTAGAACTCTTTCAAAAACATTGGATCTGGACCTATATAGAACCCATGGGTACATCAATATGGAACCCATTTTGCTGTTGCCTACTGTTTTAAAATATAAATGTTTATTTTAGTGTTAAATTTCATTTTAAAAATTCCCAAATAATCTGCATTTTATTTAATCAAGAAAAAATAAATGCTTTTTGTTTTTTTATGTCTAATTTTCTCATTCATAATATGTACCAAGTTCATAATAATAAGAATTGATATGAAATTCATTCTGACATGAATATGGAACCCGTTTGGCTGTTCTATGACTTTCTGGCCAACTTTTAATGGTAAAGGGGGTATAATTTGTATTTTTATAAAAATATATATTTTTTTAATGTAAATTTTAATACTTTATTTTACGTTATTTTCTAAAGAGAAAGCTATTATATTTATACTCGTACATATGATACATATTATAGGAACAATATGGACAGTATTAGCATGCCTATTTAGAAAAACTGTTCAAATAATTATAAATATTTGTGCAGAAGCATCCCGTAGACTGCAATTACGTTAAATAATTCAATTAAACATCCACACAGAACCTGTTTTTCGCGTTTCTACATCAATCAACTTATCCCTTAAACTATTCGAAATCCTCGTCGTTAATATAAACAATCTCAGTCCGGGTATTAGGGTTAGATTTTCCTGCATTGACACCAACTGACACGGTCTAATTAAGTACACCATTAATAAAGATTAGATATGCTGCAGTTGCGTTCAGTTCAAATGTCACTACAGTGGACACAATTAGGATATACGCATTTCTGTTATGTAAACTTTACTATATAATGAAATATCTAGCCGTTAGTATTTCAGAATTAACGATCTCTATGGGCATATATCACAAAGATTTAACTTATCACTCATTAGCGAACGGTTCATTGGTGTTGGTTGGGATGCTTTGGTGTATAAAATCTTAAGCTATAATTAAGGCTTTCAATCTAATATTATACCCAATGGATATTCACTTTTACAGTCAATCACAATTCTCGCTTATAGAGTTTTCTCACTAACCCGAGATTCTCAGTAATGAAAGTGGCCTGACATGGATAGGGCGATTTTTTGTCGATACTACAAATTCCAAGTTACCGCCCAAATCAGACATTAAGAATATTAACCTACCAGACAGATTCGACATCTGTCTCTCTCGCCTTGATAACGCAATCAAGATTATTAATACATGCCTATTTTCTACACTGTACGTTCATTATTTACATCTGTCCATTTTCCCAATACACATTTGCGTTTTAAAAAGTAACCTACATAATTTAAGAATTAAGAAATTAAAACTTTCATTTTTACTAGGACAGTTCTATGGAAGAAGAAGTGTTTTCACGCAAATATTTAAACCGGAGGTCATTAAAGGATTAGGTATTAAAGGTTTGATACCTGTCCTGGCTATCATCCTGGGTCCATAAATGTCCGTTCAGTTCTTCTAGTTACTTTGGTCTGTTTCCTATATTTGTCTCCGGGTTGTTAGATTTACTTTCACTTCTAATTTTTCGTTAAATTTGTAGGTCATATTAATTCCTCTTGCTTGTGCTTCTTTACTGATTCTGGGAAATTCCTTTGTCGTTTTTATGAAAATAGGAGGGGCCTTTGTGCTATTTGCTTCCGTGTTATTATTTTTGTTCGTCTCGTTCCTTTGTTGTTTTTGGATTGTTCGAAAGTTTTTTATTTCTATCACTTAATCTACCTGCGTCGTTTTCGAGTTGGTCGGGGTTTCTCTTCTTTTTATTGAATTTCTAGGGCTCCTTGACCCAGTTTTTCAGCTCCCTTTTTTCCCTTTGATTTCCTTTTTTGTCTCTTAGTTCTTTCCTAAGGTTTTCAATTGTTTTCTTGTTGTCTTCATTTTCTTTTCCTAAGTTTTTTGTTGGCTTTCTTAGTTTCTTTCAATAATTTCCGTTTCTCTTATTTGTTTTTGTATTTCCTTTTAAATTAAGTCTTTGAACTCTTTAAGTTGACTTTTATGGACGATCTCTGCTTCCGGTTCTGAGTAATGATTTAAAACAGAAAGTAAATGCTTTAAGATTTTTTATTTAAATAATTTCACAAAAAGCTAATGATTTATGATTTTTTATTTAAATCTTTTTCAAACCGATTCGTGCTCTGGGTCCAAACGGAAAATCTTAGAAAGATTTCAGCAAAAAAGTACCAACTGACCCTGCCCACAATATTTTAGGTTCATTCCATTCTAGTTTAAATTTGTCAGGCCATTTTCGTTTACGATAGTACATAGGTAGCGTTTATATTTTATAGAGGTACGCAGCAATAACAAATCACAGCAACGTTATGTAGTTTCACGAAATAGAATAAGAACAATATTGACAGGAAAAAAATTCAAAAGCAATAGTAGGAAGTATCAAGAAAGTTAAGAATGAGTCATAAAATATAGCAGATGTTAAATTTGTAATTTATTTTGACATTTGTTCCTCTTAAATAATATAAATAAATAAATAAAGAAAGGAAAAACCAATGCCAATGTCACAATTTCTATTATTATAAATGTTGAAAATATAAAGCCCTACTAGTTTCGGCCTACAATACGGCCATCATCAGGCTACAAAGAAAAAACACATTACAAACAGATTAGAGACTAATAAGTACAATTTCTTACCTATGAAAGTTACAAAGTAAAAGGTTAAATATTTTCAAGAAGATTGTAAAACTACAGTTGATGGTTTGTTTGTTATAATTTCAATTATAGAGGTCCATAAAGGAAAAACGACTCTTATAGAAGTTTCTGCTTCTCGCTAATAGAGCTTTAGGGAGCTTAAAATTACAGGTCGTGGCTATTACTCTCACTTATAGAGTTGTCCCACTAATTGAGTACACTGCCCAATTTTACTACATTAGTTAAAATCGATTCTTGAATCATCACCAGTTTTTCTGTATTTTTGGTTGCTGAAGGTGCGCATTGTATTTTTGAGCAACTGGGAGTTTCTGTAGCGTTGGGCTTAATATCGTCTAATGATAAATTTTCTTCATTATACTCCTCATCCAGACAAATCGAAGAGATTATTTTGTCAGGTGTGGAGTTCTTTGCACTCATGGATTTGTCTACGTAGCCTTTTGCTGCTGTGGACGATTTCCAGTCCCCATGTCTCTTAAGTTGCAGCAAATCTCCTCCTGCATCTACAAGCAGCTTTGCAGAGCTTTTACGAAAACAATGGCCTGCATATTGGGTGGCATCGGGTAGTTTCAAGAACTCAATTTTTTTTGGTAGGTTAACCCAACAACTTGACGGGTACATTTATTGTTCTGGAAATGAAGGAAGAAGCTTTGAATATTTTTATCCTCTATTAGTTTTTTTTTCCATGTATCTTTTACATATTTCGTACGGCTTTACTGATACAACGAATGATCTTTCAGTTTTCGTTTTAGTATCCGGTATGTTCACTACGAAGGATTTTCCGGTATCGTCAATGTCATTTAATTTAATATTTTTTAGTTCGTTTTTCTGACATGCGCCAGTTACAGAGATATTATCAAAGTAACTTTGAACTACTTACCTTAGCTAATAGATGTTTACTCTCGGAAGCTTCTTTTAGAAACATTATTATCTTTAGCGTTTAGGATCTTTGATGTTTTTGACTTGAATCCATCGATTTTTCGTTTTAAAAATGCTCTTAATTTGTCATAGATAGCAATGATTATATTATGTCGAATAGTTGAGACCTTAACAATGAGTACACCGAGCAAATCGTAGATGGTTTGTATTTTGTTGCTATCTCTTCGAAATATGCCATTAAAACATTTTCAGAAAATGATTTTATTTTTTCTCTTGCCGCCAATCCATAAATACACCATAACCTTGTTCATGTAATAAATTATCCAGTGTAGCTACTGCCATTTCTAATATTTCTGGCGGAGTATTATTAAACTCCTCTTCAGAGTCTGACGACATCTTGAAATTCTTCAAATTTATTCTTTATGGCTGATTATAATAAATTCACACTACGCTTTTGTCAAACTTGAATAATTTTCTTGTAAAATTTTTGACAGTTCAGAATTCTTTTAATTTTAAAGCACACTTTATACTTTCAAAGCCGACTTTATAAATTCAAAACTGTTACAAAAACCCCCCATTTTGTAACACCTACTTTTTATAACAGTTTTTGAAAAGTTCGATTTTCAGTCATACAAAACTGTTACAAAATGGGGGATTTTGTAACAGTAGTAGAAAAAGTATTTTTTCATTTCATTTTTGCATCAGTTAACCTGAAATTTTGTGTCAAATGGATTAAAATTTAGTTCTACTCAAGTAGACTCTGCATTTTTCTACACAACTTTACTACCTCAACAAAAGGTAATAAAGTTGGGCTCAACAGCTAGTGGTGAAGAAAATACTTTTTTTTTAATTCATATTACTGTTCATCATATAATTCACAATACAATTAACAATAACACATTTTCATTTATCATAAAAACAATTATTTTAAAAGATGACATTAATTAAACTAATAAAACATTTCTCATGGTTGTTGGAACTTTTGTTTATCATCCTGTACAATGCAATACGGATAAAATGTTTGTAATAAATAGGAAATGTTTAGAGACTATATTAGAGTAATTGCCATGAATTAGTACGCAGCTTTGAACTTGTTTAGTCCAATTACATGCATCAAGAGGACGGCTCCGTGTGCACCAAACTGATAACGTCTTCTCGACACTAGCTATTAAATCTATTCCAAAATTAACATTATCAAACTTTAGCATAAAATAAATGTGCAATTGTGTTTTGGAAAATAAAAATTTGAGATAGGTACGAGTATTTACTAAAGGAAAGTATATAGGTATAACGAGTGGTTTCCAAAAAAATAATAAACTGTTTAGAATATTTTACTGTTTAATTTTGTATTCAACTAGGTAGAAGGGAAAAAGGACATCTAGTTAATTACTACTAGGAGTTACTAACACCTAATTGCAAAAATAGATCTATTAAAATCATATCTGATATTCAGGTTTAAAAAAAACTTTTTAATACATTGATAGGATAAGAACCATTCTTTGAGAAATACAATAAGTATAGCATTTTAATAAATATCAATAATTAAGAATAATAAAAAAACTCCCAACTTTTAGACTACTCTCTAAGATTTTTATTAACTTAAAATTTGACAATAATTATGTTTTTTATCTTATGGAAAATATGATGTCTAGCTGTTTACTGATCAATTATTATATTTTGTCTGAAAGTAATAGCTTACCTTGAGCAATTATTGAAGCCACGTGTTCGAAAGCACGCTTCTGATACATTTTATTAATTTTCAAATAGTATGTGTACAAATTGTGTAGAAAAGATTTTTTATTATAATTAAAGCATAATTATGTAACTAGCAATGAAAAGAATAGAAAAAAGTCTACATACCAACAACCAAAAAGGAAATTCACAAGATGAGGTACTTGAACGTTTTTCCGACTCTTCAAGTCGAGCGTATTAGTTGAAAAGGATATAAAATTGTCGTATTGGCCTATATATGGTCTTGCTCAAAACGGAAATCGTGTTTGTGTCATTTGTCATAAAAGATGCGTTCGTTACTCAATTGCAATTGCAAGCGAGAGACGCGTTCTTTGATTGGCCTCGTTCAAACAGATAAATAGTTAGCGTCTATAAGGGGTGTCTCGTGTACAGTAGCATTAACAGTGAATCGGGGTCGGTTTTAACAGTAATAATAGCGGTATCGTTTACGGTCGGTAATAGTGCAAGGTGACATGACGATAGACATGTTACAAACTCTAACCACAAAGATGTGGGTGTGGGTACACCGATTTATACATTTAGCTGCAAGAAAACAAAACCTATTACAACAGCTCCCAAGTTGGTCATCGACTTGCAACGGATAAACCAAGGAGATGGTATAATAAGAAATAGTCTCCTTAAAGCTAATCTCCTCTGTTGGATCAGTGTAAATTTTGAATTTTGACATGCAAGATTTATAAACTAAATAATCTACTTGTGGGTTCGTAAGATCCAATTTTGGCCTCCTAACCCTCGGATATTCGTAATTTAGTGCCCTCCTCAATAGTATGTTAGTATGGGTTAGAAAAAGAGCGTTACATATTCGTTTAGCAGTTCAATGGTCAAGGATGCTTTCTGTCAATTTTAGAGTCTGCTGCTCGCAGGAGTGTTCGGCTCTAAAACCAAATTGGTAGTCTGGGATGATGCGTTTTTCGTTATTCTCATCTTTGATTCTATCTAGGATGACTTTAGAAATTGAACTCAACAGACAGATAGGTCTATGGTTTTGAGAAAAAAGCGAGTTGTTCCCGGGGTTTTTAATTAAAATAACGATTCCGTTCTCCCATCTGTTGGGAAATTTTTGTAATTTTAAAATTGTGTTAGTGATGTTGGTCAAAAATTTGGTGTAGCTGTGAGGCAGCTGTTTAAGGTAGAAGTTTACAATATTGTCTTCTCCTAGAGCTGTTTTCGTTTTTAATGTAAATATGTTTTCTATTTCTGTATTTGTGGTCGGGCGAATTGCCTTAAAGGGCAGTATTTCAATGTCGCGTTCTACAGCATTTTCAACCTTAGTTTTCCATTCGATGTCATCGTCCCTCTTCCCTCTTCGAAGAAAAGCGGTTTGCAGAACAATGATGCCCACAATTTTTTTAGCGCTTTCGCAGAACCGACAGTCCTCGCTTTCCCATTTACCCATTATTTTGAGGTGGTACCTCGAAGAGCAGTGTCTAGTGGGAAGACCTGGAACTTACATAACTTAGTGATACTCTAGTACTGCGAGCTACATAAGCCTGTAAGCAAGAAGTTACATCTATATGTTTTTATATATTTTTTTCTATTTTATCTAATATTACTATTTAATTTTAAGTAAGTAAACCATATAACATATATATATTTATTTAATCAAAGACATGTATATAAAGAAAACATATAAAAACCAAAGATCTTTCAATAGACCAATTTCACATAATTAACATTAATACTTTAACTTCGACTATTTCAATTGGAGCTTTTTTCCTTAACTCAGTATCTATAAAAAGAGGTATCTGAATATTATTGAACAGACCTAAAATTAATTTTTAAATTTCAATTTATTTGTTTATCAATAATATTATTTTCGAAAGGGAAGTATACCTTCACATTCATATATTCCCTTTTATTCATTTCTATCTTTCATACCCAGTGCACAAAGAAAAATAAAAATGTTAAGCTGAACCAAGAAAAATGTTTACAGGATACAAATTTTTTTTCTTCAGCATTTTTTCTCTATATTTCACTTAAGAATTTTTTCTATATATATAAATAAGAACATATACAGGGTGAGTAAAAATAATTGCAAACAATTTAAGGGCGTGATTCCTTGTTAAAAATACATATATTTTGCATTCTTCCTCAAGAAGAGTCATGTTACAATAACTGCTTTTACAAGAACAGTAAACAACTAAACGTTTGAATGAAACTTCCACTATTTATTCGTAAAATACATTTTAAATTCAATTACAGCTGTTGCGCTAAAAACTAGCATCGTCAGATTGACATATTGAAGTTACATTTTGTTTGTTTGTAGCTAGGTACCTGATGGTGATAAGTGGTTAAGGGTAGACCAAGTAAGGAAATAATAAAACATAACAATATAAAAGCCTAGATGTTATTAGCCCTAAGGGATTATCCAGGATGTATAAGCTCTTAAATGTTCATTAAATCCTATTTCAAAATTTCTTTGTGTTTGACCTATATATACAGCATTACATTTTGGACAATTGATTTTGTAAACACCAGATTTTTTTAATTTAGGTAATTTTGTTTTTACATTTAACAATTTTGTACCAACATTATTGTGTGATTTGAATGAAATTAATGCAGATGTTGCTTTTACAAGCTATTCCTATAGTTAAATTTGCTACCTACAGGTGTTAAAAAGTTCTGTAAACAGAATTGTTAAGGGTTATAAGTTTTAACCCCTTAGATAATTAGAAAGCGATTAAAAGGAATACCTTTAGATAGCCAATTTATCAACAGGCAAAATTTGTTATTGCATAATCACCCATATTCGAGAAAAAAATTTAAAATAATTTATTTTCCTCAACTTTAAGTGGATGACACTTTTTGGGGAAGCATGCAACCCTATATGTTTATTAATTTTTAACAAGGAATCACGTCCTTAAATTTTGTGCAATTATTTTGACTCACCCTGTATAGATAGTATCTATATTCTCTATTTATAAAATTAATAATACATTTCTCCTCATCGGGATTTTGCTCATTGGGATTTTGAGGTAAATTTTTAGGGTGCTGAGTATTTTATTGCGTATAAACAGTAATAAATTTTACATAATAGATGGGAATACTTTTTGGATACTTTTACAATTTAATATGACTTTACATTTATACATTTAAAATAAAAGCAAAAGCCAAAATTCTCAAACCGTTCATACACCCAAATACTTAAATAGTGTTTTAAATAATATGCATTTAAAGAGTAAGTAATAAATTTTTTTTAAAAAGTTTACATAATATCGTAAATATTTTTGTAAATTTTCAGAGAATATGAAAGCCACAAGACACAAAACAATATTCCAAAAAATCTGAAAAAACTTTAAAACTGATTATAAATATTAAAAATCATAATGAAATTTATTATATTAACCTTTACTTTAGGAATTCCATCTTACTAAGAACATTAAAAATAAAATTTATTATACTAACCCTTACTATGTGGAAGTCCATCTTATTAAGAACAGTAAACAACTAAACGGTTGAATTGAACTTGAATTGAACTTCCACAAAGTAAAGGTTACCACAATCAATTCCATTATTTATTTAAAAATACGTTTTAAATTCAATGACAGCCGTTTCGTCAGATTGCCATATTTAAGTTATATTTTGTTTGTTTGTAGCTAGGTACCTTATGTTGATTAGGTAGTATTAAGGCTAGACCAAGTATGGATGTAATAAGACATACCAATATTAAAGCCTACCTTTTAATTAAAACATTGCTTTGACTCAATGGCAGCTGCTTCGCTAGTATGTCAAAAGCTGTCATTGAGTTTAAAAAGTATTTTATTTTTAAGTTTTAGTTTTTGTAAAAATCGTTTTAAATAAAGTTTATTGAATAATATTTGTATTGGAAACATTTTCAAATTATTTTTATGATCTTTATTTTTGTTTCAACCCGCCTATGTCAACAAATACCTGCCCACCACATACTTTTATATCCTTATCATATCTCTTCTTCCATTAAACTTCATCTTAAACTTCCAACTTCCACCTCACATTTAACTTTTCCTTCAGTAGTTACCCCTTCCATTCTGTAAAATTATCATCTCTTATCAAAAAATCCTCCTGATCGATTTCCCGGTATCCGCCTCCAACGCCGCCTCGTATCCCGCCCTTTATATTCGCCGCCACTCTCCGATGAAGGCGTCCACAACACGTGACGGAACACGTGGTGCCCGATCACCGTCGCCGCCAAGACGCTTCCAGCAGCTGGGCCGGGCGCTAACACTTTTTCTTTTTCGAAAAGCTCCAGTTGAAGAGGTTTTAAACTACACAAATTTGGTGAAACCTCGTTTAAAAACCGTAAACTTTCCTAATTTGCAACAACGTTGTTATCTGCGGTTATATGAATTTGCGAAGTACGATCTTCTTTGTTGTTGAATTCTAATAGTTTTTTTACGTCTTTAACATTTCACTTGCTACATCTTTATTTTAATAGAAACTAAGAACAATAAATAACTGCACAGTTAAACTAAACTTCCTCTATTTATTTGAAAAATTCGCTTTAAAATCAATTACAGCTGTTTCGCTATAACTAGCATCGTCAGATTGACATATTGAAATTACATGTTGTTTGTTTGTAACTAGGTGCTTGATGTTGATAAGGAGTTAAGGCTAGACCAAGTAAGGAAGTAATAAGACATAACAATATTAAAGCCTAGATGTTATTAGCCCTAAGGGATTATCCTGGATGTATTTCCCTCTAAGATCAGTATAACTGTGCAATGATATAGAAAAACCAGGAAAAACTATATCATGCTGATCTTTACAATAACTTAATATATTTATGTTACAATAATGTCTTATCTATGTATAAAATAAAGACTCAATCAAAGTAAACAGTTTAATAGTGGAGAACTTCCAAGATTTATTTGTTCATTAACTACTTTAAACTGTTGATCTGCTAGATGTCTTCTAATTTCAAGTTCTTCTAGAAAATCTAAATTTTGTTTTTTATCACAAATGTGTTGTATGTGAATGTCATTGGTGTGTATAAGTGAGTTTGGATGTTCCAGTAGGTGTTTTGCATAGCTCGACTTATCTGGTTGTTGTAATCTATATGCTCTTAAGTGTTCATTAAATCTTACTTCAAAATTTCTTTGTGTTTGACCTATATATACTGCATTACATTTTTGGACAATTTATTTTGTAAACACCAGATTTTTTAATTTTGGTAGTTTTGTTTTTACATTTAACAATTTTGTTCCAATACTATTTTGTGTTTTAAATGATATTAATGCTGATGTTGCCGAAGATATTATTTTTGAAATTGCATCGGAAATATTTCCACAATATGTAATACTTTTATAGCTTTTAATTTCTTTAGTTTGTTTTGGAAATATTAGTTCTAGTGACATTTTTTGTTCTTTCTTATTAATTAATTTATTTATCAAATGTATTGAATAGCCATTAGATGTAGCTATTTGTTTTATGATCTCAATTTCTTTATTAAAATTACTTTTGTTCATTGGAATTGAAAATGCTCTATGTATCATGGAATTATAAGCTGCTAATTTATGTGATAGTGGATGATTTGAATTATATGGTATGGTTACATCTGTTTGTGTAGGTTTTCTGTATGTTGAATAATTTAATGAATTATTAACTTTTTCAATTCTTAAATCTAGAAAATTAATTG
This sequence comes from Ophraella communa, assembly GCA_035357415.1. Classification (NCBI taxonomy): domain Eukaryota; kingdom Metazoa; phylum Arthropoda; class Insecta; order Coleoptera; family Chrysomelidae; genus Ophraella; species Ophraella communa. Next base: position 64,432,977 of record CM068979.1, read on the forward strand.
AATTATTTTCTTCAACTTCTAAAGTAAAATTAATTTTAGGATGCAAGGTATTAATATAATTAAAAAATATATCTAACTGCCGTTCGCTACCTACAAAACCTGCTAACACATCATCAACATATCTATACCAAAATTACAATATTGTTTTTATAACTAGAATTAAAGATTTTGTTTTCTAAATTGTCCATAAAGATATTTGCCAAAATTGGAGAAATAGGACTTCCCATGGGAAGACCCTCATTTTGAATATAAACTTTGTTATCAAAAGTAAAATAATTTTGACTAATGCATACATCAAATAGATCAATTATGTCTGATATTATACCTGGATGGATATTTCTTTCATCTATTAGCTTTTTAACTAGAACTATACATTCTTTAGGTGGTATTTTTGAGAACATATTAGTTACGTCAAACGATACTAATTTAGTATTATTTTGTAAATTACATTTATTCAATTTTTTGATCAAATCTAATGAATTTTGTACTGAATATTTAGATGTATAACCATAATTGTTTAGGATACTATTTAATTTTTTAGCTACTTTAGTATTAGGAGTGTTAACATACGAAACTACCGGTCTAATTAGTTTTGAATCTTTATGTAATTTAATTGTTCCATATAATTCTGGACATTGAGGATTTTTATTTACTAGGTATTTTTTATCGAAGTCATTAAATAGGTAATTTGAATGATTTACATGTTCTCTTATTTGGTTAGAAAATTTCTGTGTAGGATCGTTTTTTAGAATTTTGACATTACTTGATATTATGAAATCATTCACTTTAGATTTATAATCTTCTCTTTTTAAAATTACTGTTGAGTTACCCTTATCTGATTTTGTTATAATTAGGTTATTTTCATCTACTTTATTTTTGATTGATTTTAAAGCTAAAATGTCATTTTTAATACTTTGACTTTGACTTTTAAATTTGTTTGGTTTTATATCTTTGATAAGATTTGCTATTTGCATTTTTTCATAAATAAAATTATTTGATTTAGTTTTCAAAGCTATTTCAGAATCTGTGGCTAAAATTTCTTTTATATTATTAGTGAATTTAGGAGGTATGCAATATTTTAAACCTTTACTTAAAAATGTATTTTCATTATTTGAAAAAATAGTGTCTGATAGATTTGCGAACCGAGGAGCAAAATGTACTGGTATGTGAGTATTTAATGTGTTATTGTGTTGTGTTGTGTTGTATATTTATTAATTTTTCTAATTTACTTAATTGTTTTTGATATTTATTATGTTTCAAAATGCTAACCTGTTCTTTAAATGCACATCAGTTCTATAAGTTATTTTGCTATGCAGGTATGAAGGTATTTTATTTACAATAATTTTATGAAAAAGTGTTGCAGCATGCAGAGTTCTTCGGTTTTCCATATTTAGCCAATTAGCATTCTTCAGCTTATGAGATATATGATCTCTTCTGCGAATACCAAATATAAGACGCAAGCCAGAATTTTGAACCTTTTGCACTTTCTGATGATACTGGCTAGACAGAAAAGCACCGTACAGGACATCGGCATAATTAAATTTTGACAATATTAAAGAATCACACAATTTTAACTTTACACTCTTAGTAAGAGGATGTCTACAACCATATATTGTTTTAATTGTGGTATAGGATTGCTGTATAAGTTGGTTTATATGTTTTTCAAAATTTAAATTGGAATCCAACATCACGCCCAAACTTTTAGCTTGTGTTAAAATCTGAAGACGTTCTTCCTTAACAAAAATATGACATCTATCAGTAATTTGATCACGTTTAGTTTTATAGCCAAATATCATATTTGATTAGCGATTACGAGTATATATGAGAGTAGAATATTATACTTTGTCCACAATGTCCACGACATTCAAATAAAATTTACTAGTAATTATAATTAATGTGCATGATAGACATACCAATACACACATACGTAATATGTGTTGCCTATACAGAATATACTTGCTGTCACACACCAACATGGAACCTGGTTTAATTGCAATATTTTATGATCTAAGATTTACATGCTGTTCTCGGCAATTTTCTTTGTCTTGGTTTGTAATTTTGAAGTGCTAAATAATAAGTCTTAACAAAATAAAATCCAAATTTATAGAGTATAGTTTATAATAGCGGATACACCTATGTATGTTTTTAATGTTAGAATTCATTTTAATACATTTAAATTTCTTTTTATTGGATTAAATCAATACCAAACAATACTGCGTAAAAGTATAAAGAATATTCTCATACCAAGTTTAGACATACATGCCGTTGTGACATCATATCGTGAATAATGAGTCATTATTCACTAGTGAATAATAACTAATATTATACTTGAGGAAATACATAAGTATATAATTAAAGCTTTATAAGAATGTCGTGAACAAAAATAAATATTAATGTAAAACTAACTAATTTTTTCTATAATTACTAAACTTAAACTAAGAATTTTCAGAACTTTCAATTTCATGTGTAAAAAAAATATTTTAACAAAACGTCTCTTCCAATAAATAGCTCCCCTACAGTTCTGTCTCTTTATAAGTTGTTATATTAAATTTAAATCATATTTCTAGTGATCCCAATTGAAAAATACCTTCCTTTAAAGAAGTGCTGGTCAGCTCCTGCTCCTCTTGCAAATATGTATTTGAATAAAATCTAAAATTTCCCTTATATCTTTGAATAGACACTTTTTAATATTACATTGGCCTCTGTCCTTTACTTCTTTGTATACTTGAAGAGGTAGACACGCATATATTGTATTCAGTATGTGAATTCTTTTATCTCGACGTATGTTCAAATATTTTCATAAAAAATACATTCGTATACATTCTCGATTAACAATATGACTTTCTAAAAAAAACTAGGCTTACGATTTGATATGTTTGTCATTTTTATCTATAATTCTATATCTACAATAGTTTATAAGAATTATAAATAAAATAATAGTTGGATAGACAAACGTCTATCCAACTAAGAACATTAAAAAATTAAATTTTCTAACGAAAATTTCACTTTTATTTAAAAAATTGCTTTTTAAAAACTCAATGATTGCATAATCAGTTGGGGTTTTTTTCCACCAATCAGACAGCAGGACTCTACGTATTAAGGTCAGATAAATTTGTAAACATTTGGAATTTTGTAATAGTTAGTTAAGTTATATAATTGTAAACAAAATAATTTATTTGATACTCAATAATTAAAGAATTTCGATAATAACTTATTTACCATTAAATAAATAACAATAATTAAATTATAGCACAATTTCAACATCAAGTAAGTTCTTCTCTAGTTAGTAAAAGGCCTTTCTTTTTTTGTTATTTTCCTACTTATTATTTTATTAGTCATTCAATAGATTACTGTTTTAATTTAACTCTTTCATAATAAATTTGTAATTATAATTAATCAATTTTTTCATTTATATACCTACCTAATTATCCAACTAGAAGCTTGCAGAACATAACCCCCTTGAGAAAAAGAAGATGTTGCTGCTACTTTGAACATTTAAATAATATCAAATATTAATCGATATCAAATTTATAAATAAATCAATTAAACTATGGCTTGTCCAGTATAAATATAATTGCACGTCACAGCTGTCAGAACGGGACTATGTTGCCAAGCATTTTTAATAGTATTAGAATCTAGTAAATGTCAAACGAAGTTTCTCTAATATTCTTCTTTTTATTTGACTACAATACTACACCATTTTTTGAACGCGGCAACAGAGCATAATTTTGCCAACAATTAAAATGTTTTAGCATGAGTTGTGTTCGTTTAAAGTTTATATTTTATAAGCTCTTGGATATAAAATCAATTACGAAACTTTTCTTAAAGCATTTATTTATCTTTTGTAACCACTTGCGGCATACAAATTTCAATATTTACAGTGAATAAACATACTGATTGACAGTAGCAAACGAACGAAAAAAGTCAAAAGAACAGAGCGATTTGTTCACTTTGATGACGAGCAATCATATTTATACTGGACAAAGTATATAATCATTAAATCATAATATTCATAACAATTTATATACACTTATATTACTGTTTCCCACACTGTTCACTCTTTACTAAGACTATTTGATAACTGATTTCCTTCGCACCGCGTGTGCCGCTTTATATACCGTCCTAACGCCTCGAATGTTCTTTTCTGGATTTTTCTGTCCCGTGAACAGAACCAGCGCATTCACCATTATTTAAAGTTTAGACAGAAACAGCTTCCGAACCTACTTTTTTACATTGCCGTTACCAAAAAAACACTTACTGTTAGATGACAAACTGACTTGGAACATACTCTGAATAACGACCAGAGGTCAGACATGGTGGCGAGGTAATCGTTTAGATGCATCTGGCGACAAAGTTCCCAGAATGTAAACTGGCTATACACTAGATTGTAGATAGACTCTCTGGGAAGGGGATGTTACAGCATGTGCAAGCCCCAAGCACGGAAGCCTATGTGGCTTATTGTGCTCCCCAGAGGGCCCGGTATTTAGTTATACAGGCCTAGACCCCTACTGCGGGTCGTTAGGTCTTTGACCAGTCGTTCGCAGGGAAGGCCCTCATCGGGACTTAAGCCCCAGAGAGGTTGCGTCTGCGGACAGTGAGTGTAGAGCACTCAAAGATTATGTGGGGTGCTGCTTCATTATCCTCCCCACACAGTCTGCGGACAGTGAGTGCAGGGCACTCAAAGATTATATGGGGTGCTGCTTCATTATCCTCCCCACACAGTCTGCACAGGATTGATGACTGAGATACGATTTAGATACGATTTAGGTGAAAGCGCAAAGGAGTGAAGCCGGTTATGAGGCCAACTATCTTTCTGAGCTCCTTGCGGTTTAGCCTAAGTGGGTTCAGCCACCATGCGTTTACTGTAAGCATGTCCTTCAATTCGAGCCCATCTTCTGACAGTTTGTTTCCATACCCACTCATTGATGATCTTCCTCAAGGTAGCCTTGGGAATGCCAACTGCCGGCTCAGGTCACACGTCAGGTCCAGCCAAATGGAATAAATTCGAAAACAGAAAAATGGGAGCATGTTTGAAAAAACGCTCGCACCCGTCGACTAGTATTTCTAGCGCGCTTATTTTATCAATAATGTTTGTATATACAGGGTGTATCATGTGAACGTGGGCAATAACCAACTTTTTCCAAACACGAGTACAACGCCTCGTATCGGAGTCGGAAATATTAAGGGTTTCAAAATTTATTGCAAAAAGTATACAATTAACTAAAGAACCTTATTTATTTACAGGAATTTTTTACAAAACACACTAATTTTCCATTCATCGTTAATTATAATATAACAAAGTAAGTAAAAACTATTGCTGTGGCGTATTTTCTTGAAAAAACTTTAAATAAATAAATAAAAGAATAATAAACAAAATAACGTTTGAACGAAATTCCATGTTTAATTAAAAAAATAGCTTTTATAATACAATCTGACGATGCTAGTATTAGCAAATGGACTTCCTCAGAGTAAGGATTAGTGCAATAAATTGTATAAATAAATTAGTTTTGTGCTTACTTTATTATTATGCGTTTAAAACTTTGACGAATAAAACTTTTGTGAATAATAAAATAAATAGAAAAATGGTTTATTTAAGGGAAATGCATAATATTGGCATTTTATAAATGCTTGGTTAAGGAATAACACGCGATGCAAATTAAAGCATTGATTTCATCTGAAATTTCAAAATTTGCCACATATTTCTCGAGGAAAAATTAATAAAACAGAGCAGCATTTCCGCGACGCTGGACTTGTAAAGCAAATAAAAAAATTAGCTCTGCAAATAGAATAAATGATAATACCAAATTGGATATTACGCTTGAGTTTGAAGAAAACTCAAATGCATCTCTATAAAATTATACCAGCTCAAGGACTTGTGGAAGACGAATTTGTGATCAAATAATGGAAATGGAATAACAACGTGATGCAAATAGAACATATCTTACTAATAATAATAAAAACTCTTCGTTTTAACAAAACTTCCACTATTTATTTAAAAAATTACTTTTTTAAACTCAATGACAGCCGTTTCGCTAGAATTAGCATCGTCAGATTGACATATTGAAGTTACCTATTGACGATGCTAGTTCTAGGAAAACGGCTGCCATTGAGTTTAAAAAAGCAATTTTTTAAATAAATACTGGAAGTTTTGTTAAAACGAAGAGTTTTTTATAATTTTAGTAAGATCGATTTCCAAAAAGTAAGGGTTAGTAAAATAAATTTAATTAGAACATATCTTGTTTTTTGGTGAGTGCATGTTTACACTTCACGGCCATGCTAATCGTCAAAATTTCCGCTATTGGGCTAGGGAAAATCTGCACTGGATGAGGGAAGAAGTAATGTCCCGAAAAGGTTCATGTTTGGGCAAAAATATTTATCCCAGCTTTAACAAACTTATATCCTGATGCAGCAAATCCACAAATCCCAGCAAATATGATAATAGTTTCAGCAAGATAAAGCACCACCCCATTACCAAATTAGTGTCCGGATGTAAAATATTAAAATATTTCCAAATGGATGGATAGGGAGGCGCTGATCGTTGGAATTGCCAACACAATCCCCGGATCTTACACCATTAGACTTTTTTAAGGGGATATATCAGAAATATTGTTTATATAATTAAGCCTGTCAAATAAGATGAACTAAAAAGGCGAATAGCGCTTGCGACTAGAATAGTTACGACTTTATTTAAGGTTTGCATGTTGCCAAGAAGTTCGCGGCGAACATTTTGAACGGTTTTATTTATGTTTATTAAAAAAAATTGGTAAATAAAAATGTTTTTTTTTAATTAATTGTTACTTATTACAAAATTATTTGAAACCTTTAATATTTCCCAAACAGCAAAGTATTATAGAGGAAAATATGAAAATACATGGATAAGTCAATGGACTAGTTTAGTGATTTTTTTTATATTTGCATCTTATAAAATAGGTTTTTAGTGGTTCAACTGTACAAATAAAATTTTTATAAAATTAATCCTCTAGCCATAATCGGCTTTTGAAATTTAAATTTAATGGTTACATACGTCATAAGTGGTAAGTGACGTGTTTCAATAAGATTGGTAGAAAATTTGCGATGTTGTCGATATGCTTTAATATTAACCGAGAAACTTATCTCTCTCTCTTATTTGTTGTCATTAAAAAGAGATAAACATATTGATATTTTTGTTCTCTGATTGACACTTTATCAAATAAAGAGTAAAACACTAAACAAAATATTCTGTCATTTTCGTTAGTTTAATTTGTTGTTTGGTTGTATTTGGTTTATGAAAGAAATTACTTCTATACTATTTTTGGTTCGAAAATAAAAATCCCTAACACCTTCTCTTGGTGTTATAGTGGTTCCTTCAAAAATAACCAATAGAAGTAATTGTTCTCCCGGGGAGCAACCCTTCTATCGGTACAGTGAGAGAACGAATTTCATGAATACGGTTTTGGCATTTTCAATAGAACCACGCCCACTTTCTATTGGCTGTTCTATTCTATCACCGTCAAGAATAGGGTCTTGTTTGTTAATGACAGATAAACACGATTTTCTCTCCTGTCATATATCTTGTCAACTGGTACAATCAGTTAGTCACAGAACACGGTGTTTTGGGCCGCCAGTTCTTTGAGAATACTTGAAACGAACGTAGCTAAACTGTGACAACGTTGACTTTTAAATACACTTCATTATTGGTTATTAGTTGGCGCTACGTTTAAAACTTACTAATTATTTATTGCTAAATTTTACGAAATGAGAAAAATTACTTGCAAAATGAATACCAATATAAGTAAGTAGGTATCTTATCCTAAATATATATTGCTATCATTTTGATTAATATGATCCTACTAAACTAGTCCATTGATTTTCAACAAAAGTCAATAAAGTTAGGTATATAGGCTAGTAGTTAAAAAACAACTATAGTTTCCCTAATTGACTATCACTTAAAAATTATTGTTATAAAATAAATAAGTAATTCAATAGCTCAATTACTCTATACAGCAAATTTCAACAAATCTCATGCAATTCCCCTTTTCATTGCTGTTATTGTTTATAATGATGTTATGTTTATAATTAAGTATTTTAGAAAATAGTATGTATTTTCAATAAATAAGCTGTAATATTGTATACGAAATTTCCATTAAAAATATTTCAAATAAAATCTAACGAAAATTATGTGCAGGACTTCAACATGTTATGTTTTCAAGATTCATGGTGAAATTCTAGACATATCCTATAATCTACAAAATATGTAAGGTATAGGGGTTAATATTTCCAGATTTTTGGTTACAGACCTTCACAAGCATAAAATTCACATTTGAACTAAAAAATAATGAACAGTTACCATTTTTGGACACATTAGTAATTAGAAATAATAAGTTAGAATTTGATATTTTTAAGAAAGACACCGGAAAGACACGTATGGATATATTCTGGTAGATTCTTTTTCACTGTAGTCAACACAAAATGGCAAGTTTTCATTTTTTGGTTCATCGATTAATTAATTTTCCCTTAAACAAAGCAAGATATAACAGAGAAAATAATTTAATTGAGGGTATAGCTGTATAAAATGAAACATTTTCGTCATATTGACTAGTTTCATTCATTTTATCAAGATAGATACTTTGGTTGTTAGGTAGTAACTAAGGTGCATAACAACAATGGAGAATTGAGTTTTTCTTTAGTTGTCAATAATTTTAAGTTCAATTTTGATTATAACAAATTAACATATATGAGCGAAAGCAAGAAATTGAATGGGTTTGGGAAGAAGGGTGTTCCGCAATTATTCCCGAAAAATCCAAAATCCGTTATCAAAATACCTACGAAAGTTTTAAAAAATGGTGCGAAGGCAAGAATTTAAGAATAGATGAAAATTTCGTTGAAATACATATGCATTTAAAAGCTCCTTGAAGCCTCTGGGCAGAATATTCAATGATTAAATCCACTGTTTTTCTTTATGATGGCATTGATATGTTCAACTTTTATCGCGTATTTGAACAGAAAAAATGGTGACTATAGGCCTAAGAAAGCGAGCATTTTTACTCGGAAGCAATTTGAAAAATTTGTGATGGAAGCACCGGATGAAGAATTTCTAATTTACAAGGTAATGTAAGCTAGTTTAGGTAAAAGAAATACTCTAATAAAGATTTTTTTTTATAATTTCTAGGTCGCAATGATTTTGGGAATATCTGGTGCCTGTAGAAGAGAAGAATTATATAATATTCAAGAAACCGTTGGTTTAATGATTGTAAAAGTACCCAATACAAAAACGAACATCCAACGTAATTTTACAGTCGTTAATAAACCAGACGATAAAATTCCATATTTAAAAATTCTGCAAAAGTATATAAAATCGGTGGCTGGCCTTCTCAAATTGCCAAATTCTTAAATTTGCCTAATCCCGAGAACTATACTGGCCATTCGTTCAGGAGGACATCAGCAACACTTTTGGTCAATAAAGGTGTTGATGTCCTCGGATTAAAGCGTCATGGAAATTGGCGTTCATCGACAGTGGCAGAAAGCTATGTAGAATATTCTCTTCAAAATAAAATAGATATTGCCGAAAAAATATTGTGCAATACTAGTAATACTACTAATGTATGCGATTCTGCAGGAGTTTCTATTAATAGTGAAACCACAGCCCAAACAAGTCGGATTTCATTAAATAATTTAACAAATTCTACCATAAGTTTCAATATTAATAAAACATTCGTTAGTTTTCTTTATTCTTTCAAAAAATGAATTAAAATTAATAGATTTTTTAACACGACAGTAAGTGAATTACTTACCGTCGAGTTGCTAGTAAATGTCACCTACTGATGTAAAATCTGTCACGGTAAACAGTAAAAAATTATCAATAGTGCAAAAATATATATTTTGCAAGCTCGAAAGCAAAAATCAGTTTGTTATTAATAATTTTTTTAAAATCACCATTCTGACATGTTAGAGCTGGGAGTCACTCGGAAGGTACCATTCTCTTTGTATGCCACAAGTATTTTTCAGTTTTCCATCGTATTTTCTCGAAGTGTCGATTTTTAGAAACTTTTTTTAAAGTTTTTAGAAAATTATTTAACTTGAGACACTCACCAAATCAACATATTTCGCTCCCTGTCGCGCTATTTTTTCCACTATCAGAATGTGGTCCAATGATAAAAGTTGGGTGTCTCGTCAACACGAAGCTCTGTATAAACTTTCGAACTGTTATTAATCACTGAAACCGCAATATAAAATCTTCCAGAATAGTTTATTTCCTTCTTTCCAAGGAATAGATAAAACGGACGAAGTATATTTTAATACATGCTAATAATTGTTGTCCAACATAGTGATCATCAAGATTACTAAATTTTAAGAGCTTTATAAAAAATTGTGGTCAATTTGAATTCAAACGTTTTTCATGCAAATGTATTGACAGGAATCTGATATCAAATATTCTTTAATCGTACATCAATTTTTTTTCATTAAACGAAAAATAATGTCGAAATAGGGTTTGGTAAATCCTCTTAAAATGTAATATCAACTACCATCTGGTGTCCAATTTAATACGTGCCGGATTTTTAAATCGCGGGAAGTAGATTAAAGTTTGAATAATATTTCGCATATGTGTTGTTCCTACTCTTTCGGGAAATGCGATTTTTGCCATACCTACCCTATAATTCCTTTCGTTGTCATTTCCCATTATTCCAATAAAATACAAAATCGAACTTCTTTGGTTCTCGCTCACTTATAAACTCGCGTGCATTCGTATTGATTTCAAATATAATAGGATGAGGAAGTTTTTTTTTAGTTACCTTAACTGATCGTAGAAAAAAACCAATTTATTAAAAACAGTAAGAAACATCGGGTCTATAACCTACAATTAGAATATATCGTCTATAAAACTGTTTCGGATTTAATGAACTTTGATTTGTAATTAAAATTTCAGATGACAACACAATAACACGTCTATAAATAAAAAAAATAAATAAATAAAAATAAAAAAATAAAAAATAAATAAAAAAATATTACTAAAAATAATAAACAAATATTCGTTTCTTCTCAAATTTTTAAGTTTTTAAATTAAAATTACAGCTGTTTCTCTACAACGAGCATCGTCAGATTTACATGTTGAAGTTACATTCTGTTGGTTTGCAGCTAGTACCTGATGTTGATTAAGTAGTTAAGGCTAGACCAAGTATGGAAGTAATAAGACTTAACAGTATTAAAACCTAAATGTTATTAGCTCTAAGGGATTATTCTGGATGTATTTTGCTCTAAGATAAGTATAACTATGCAATAATATAGACAACCCAGGAAAAAACTAATATCACGCTGATCTTTACAATAACTTATTATATTTTTGTTACATTTATGTCTTATCTATGTATAATGTGAAGACTTAATCAAAGTAAACAGTTTAGTAGTGGATAACTTCCAAGATCTATTGGATCATTAAAAAATTTTAATTGTTGACGTGCTAGATGTCTTTTTATTTCAAGTTCTTCAAGGAAATCTAAGTTTTGTTTTTTTGGACAATCAATTTTGTAAACACCAGATTTTTTTATTTGGGTAATTTTGTAAACACCAGGGCTTTGATTACAAGTGAAAATTTCGACTCGAAATAATTTCGACCGTCATGGCGGAGTCGAAATGCGACTGTGCCCACCTAGCGAAGGTATTGCAAAGTGAGCATATGACGTCATGAAATCGCGACTAGTCGAAATTAATTTCGAGCAAATCATTCCGGTCGAAATGAGAATTTCGACTCGAAATTATGACATTTAGCAATTGAGGTTACCCGTCAGTTTACCAACCAACCAAGTAAATATCTTTTAAACGAAAAGAACGATATTTATGAAAATTTGCAGGTAAGTGCAATGGAACAAAACGCATCTGATGTACATTTTTTTGATAATAATATACTTCCGGTTTAACCTGAAATGCCATCAACTTCTTTAATTTAAATGGGACACCCTATATATTTTTACAGATTTTGAAAGAGCTTGTTATTTTGAATTCATACATACTGAGTTTAATATAAACAAATTTGTAAAAACGAAGAATATAGCACTTTAACCAACCTCCTTTGAGTTATTTGCATTAGAGCAAAAAACTACACTTGAATCGCTGAAAGATTACCCGTGCGTCACGATTCAAAGATCATATCACCGACACCTTTTCTATGTGCGGTCCTTTTCTATAAATATCAAACGATAATATTAAATTATAAACTGTTGTCTTCTCTAACCTATTCGTATGCTTACATACAATGACGCACGGGTAATCTTTCAGCGTTTCAAGTGTATTTAGATAAACTAATTGATGTTTGTATGTATAGTAATAAATAAACAAGTACTGTTTAGTACGTCTTTTGTTCTTCAAGTGTCAAGTTCTAATTGAAGAAAATAAATTGCGCAATTTAGAATGGTTCAATTAAGTGAAAAAAGCGTATTGAAATTTTAATGATGATCGGTTATGATGATCGTGTTAGAACTCATGAAGAAGTGTGTCATATTTTTAATAATTTGCATCCGGAGAGAAATCCTATATCACGCTCAACAGTAACTAAAACATTACAACGTTTTAATGCTACTGGGATGGTAAAAAATTTGCTAAAACCTGGAAGACCGCGGACTGCAACGAACGAAACTGTTAAACAAAATATTGCAATCGATTTAGAAGAATCACCTCAAACTTCCACCACAAATTTGGCACTAAACCATGGTATCAGTCGACGTTCTGTAAGAAAGATATTAAAAAGTGAAAAGTATCATCCGTATAAGGTACAGTTGGTTCAAGAATTGTCATACGATGATTTTGACCGACGGCTGGAATTTTGCGAACGCCTAATGGACATCTGTAATGTCGACGAAAATTTTGCTTCTAGCATAGTTTTTTCCGATGAGGCAACTTTTTGTTTAAATGGAACAGTTAATCGCCATAACTCAAGGTATTGGTCAAATGAGAATCCTCATTGGATTCATGAAGCACATATCCAGCATCCACAGAAGTTAAATGTTTGGAAGGGAATTGTCGAAAATAAGCTTATAGGCCTATTTTTTTATTGAATGGTGACAAGTATTTGGATCTACTAAATAACGAAATTATTCCTGCACTTCAACAGAATGGGCAAATACCACAAAATATATGGTTTCAACAAGATGGAGCACCTCTCCACTATGATATACGGGTTAGGGATTTTCTGGATGCGAATTTTCCAAATCGATGGATTGCACGTAGAGGATTCATAGAGTGGCCTGCTCGTTCTCCGGATCTTAGCCCGTTAGATTTTTTTCTTTGGGGTTATCTAAAATCACGTGTTTACGTTAGACGACCAGCAAACTTAACGGAATTGAGACAAAGAATTATTGATGAATTTGAACTAGACTTTTTCTAGAAAGCTTTCTTTACTAATGTTTCTTGAAGGCATCTAAAAAAGTGCTTTTTAATAATAAATTCATTATCAAGAAATTAATGTAAAAACTTACAGAATAATAATATTGATCTTCCGGAGCATCATTATTGTAGTCAAATAGGGGCATAAATTTATGTCAGATGACAAAGGGGTTCCAATTGGCTGACTGCTGGTGCTTTGCTTATCAATATAATTATAATTATAATTTTTAAAGGAGCCCCCCTTCTGTTTGTCTTAAGCTTTCTTAATGGAACTAGCTTTCCTTTTAACTTTATTTTTCAAACCAACACATACCAATGTTAACTATAATATTATACCTTTAAGCAGGTAATGGCAATATATTATAAATTTATTAAAAAAATATTGCTTTATACATGTAAAATAGTTGTACTTACTCGCTGCCATTTTTGGCTTGTTTTTCTTGCCGTATTCATCCTGTTTAACAGGGTGCCTAAGATTTCCCATATAGCTTTTCTCTCCCAGAATATTGTTTATAAAATCCAGATGCTCTAATATAAAATCCAACATCATTTCCTTTTGCTGAAAGGACACTTTTTGGTTACACTATCACCAAATAATTCATTTTGATTATTATAATAGGGACTTAAAGCAGTTCTAAAAATCACTACGTATCCGTATACGTATCGCAATGCGCATGTACAGAAGCGATACGTGGGTTTCGTTACGTTACGTGAAACGTATCAATCCGTCACTCGTATCTAACGTAACGTATCACATTATTGTTCCGTAATCGCGTTTTTCAATAATTTAGCGATAAAAGTGATGTTGTATGCTCAAAAATCATAACCTTATTTTCTGTTCATAAATCATAACAAACATTTCTGTGACATGCGATAATGGATTTAAAAAAGAAAAGATTATTTTACAGTGGCAATGACGACATTATTTTGTTAAGGTAGATATCGGATCTTATTTTTTACGTTAAAAATTAAAACACATGAATGGTTACGTTACGTTACAAACGCATTTGCTTTATGCTTATTTTTGCTTAGTTACGTATCTCCTTTACGTTACGTATACGGATAAGGATACGTGATAAATTTTTAGAATTGCTTTAAGTCCCTAATAATAAATAAAATTTAAACAACCCGAACAAAACAAACTAATGAACTTAATTAACCTAACACAACATACGTACTCTACAAGCAGCTGATCAAAATATAAAAATGTGTGCCAATCATATATTTATGCGATGCCAATGACATAATTATCCCCAGATATTACCAAAAGTCGAAATCACCCAGAATCGCTAAAGATTTCAACTATCATGGCGGACAATTTCGAGTTGAAATTGTCCACGTGCAACTCCGTATGAACAAAAATAATGTTCTACTAGAATCACGTTTTCTTCAGTAGAAATAACCATAATAACCAAGATTTCCACTAATGACCAGAATAACAAATATACAATACTGTAGGTACATAAAAATCACAAACAACAAAGTAAAAACCAAATAAAAATTAAACTGGGAAAGAAAAAACAGATATAATGTTTTTCAAATACAAACGAATAATATTTGCCTTCGGTTGACATATTTTTTTTAGTTAGACACGTTGGATTAGGGCCGTTTAAAATAAGTCTGCTTGAAGTACTTTTGTCACAAAAACTTCAGATATCAATATTAACAACGTAAAATATGCACGTTGACAAATAAATAAGAAAAAATTAAAAAACCCGAGTGGCACAAAAAACTTGTGAGGTTAGATTTGCAAATAATAAATTATGAATTGCCAACCATAAAGTTAGCAGACAAAATTTAAATTTTTTAAACCAGTGTAATTAACTATCAATTCTGCAGACTACGGATAGAAACAATCAAAATGATTCATTCTTTTGACGGTTTTTAGTATCCGTGGAATGTGATTTGTAGTGTAAAATTTAACTAATCATCTCGTTTGCTAACGAACATTTCATCCGCAAACACACACAGAGAGAGCACCATTTTATACGTTTTTGGTGGAATGTTCGTGATAATGTGTGTTTGCACAATTCTGACCATTATTCGTGGGTTATGAACTAGAAATGTGATAAGGGCACAAAAGGAAATGACGTCACATGCCTATTGACTGCTTTCTATGCTAAATTGATTCCCCATCGATCATTAATGCCGGCTGTCGGTGGTTCAATGTAGGCAGTTAACCGCTTATCTTTATAAATGATGCTTGATTTTCCCCGTCATTATGTTGTAGGTGTATGAGAACCGTATATGAGTATCTCTTCGATGTATCTTTTGCTTATCTGTTTACGGTATTTCGAGCGAGATTTTATAATATGTTTATGACTTTTTTCATAAGATGGAGAAATCTGGTTGATGTGAAAAAGCATTAAGGTGCGAATTAACTTTATTTCTACCTTTCCAGCCAAAAATATATTATCCATAATGATGTAAGTCGCATATTTTCATAAGATCAAAAGTTGGATAGATGATTTTCCGATGTTTTATTAAATTTAACTTATTCAAGGTGCTGAGAAAAACCAAATTTTACAAATAATTTAATTTTGAAATTGTAATCTTTTATTAAAAAAATTCTTCTTCTTATAAGTTTCTTCATTATTTTTTAACCTATTTTTTACTTTACATAGAATGGACAATTTAATGAACAATTAAAATATTAAAATTAAAAAATAAAAATTAAATACATTACTATAATTTTGACACAAACAGAATTATTTCAAAAGTAATACTGTTTAAACAATTAAACGAGTGAAGAGGTTATTTATTATCAATAAAAATGACAAAAGAATAAATAATTAATATAGGAAAATATATTTCAAATACAAGAGACAGTTAAATTAAAAAGTGCAATGGTAGGTTAGGTTTTTTTACATTTGGAATTTGGTAGGAATAGATATGTAACAGCTCATTTAGAATACACGTGTAATCTATGTTAATGGCGGCAATTCCTGTTAGGAATTTTAAAAAATGATAGATATGTAACATTTGCTGTGATAAATAATATAATCTCATTAATACATTTATAATTGTTCAAAAACCAAAAATAGTCAAATTTCTCTACAAATTCTCTGTAAATTCGAAATAAAAATCATATTTTTAGTAAATTTATTTTGTTTAACAATTATTTGTGGGTTCATAATGAATCTAGTTTTATCAGTAAATAACTATAATAATATAACTAAAAGGGCCGATTGCATAAACGCTTGTCAAATCTCTGTTAGTTAACAAAGTATTAAGTCTATGTTAAATTGGTAAAGGTTAAATCTTCCTGAGGCGCATGCGCCTATTTGAATTTTTAAGGATAATTTGGTTAGTCAAAGAGAGATGTAAAAATTGATTCTTAGGCTATGTTGTTACATTTCTTATAGTGATTAAGTAGAATAGACTTTGGAATGACAAAATTTGTTTATGTTTGAAAGTTAAACGGACTTCGTTACTTACGTTTTTCATTTCTATTTTTAATACAATTTTTTAATTTCCCATGTATTTATTCTATTAGTTTATATTTTTTATTCATTTGAAACCATATTAAAAAATTAAAATCAATTAAAAGAATCATTTATGATTTATAGATTTTGGTGGTAAAAGTACATTAATTTACAAATGTTAAGGTTCGTTTTTTTTATAAACAAATTAAATAAATTAAAATCTAACTATTCGGTTTGGGGGAAAAAGATAAGACAAGTAAGAGAGCTTTAACAAGCGTCATAAATAACTAAATAAATAATAAAATATTTGTAGCAAATAATGTCACTAAATTGTAAATTTGTTTGTATGTATGTATGTATGAAGTTAGGGTGACAAGTACACTGCGACCTATAGGATCTAGTGTGCCTACCCTTACTTCCCACGGTCTGATGTTTTCTCAGATTTATACCAGCTCTTCAAGTTCAATTTTCCTGAGGAAGTTTAGGACATCGTCGGGCTTCAAATCAGGTAGATCCCCCTCTTCTATTTCATGTGCTCCTAGAATTCCGCAAGGTAGGGCATTCTAAGAGTATGTGTATTGAGGTTTCATCCTCTTCCTCACAGAATCTGCACTTTGCTTCATCTGCTAACCCTAGTTTCTTCATGTGGCTTTTTAACCGGCAATGCCCGGTTAGTATTTCCGTTAAATTTCGGAGCCTTTTTTTACTGAGGTTGAGGCAGCTAAGAGATCTCTTCTGGTCCCCAGTAGTATCTTAGATTGCCTCAGTCCTTCCAGCTGATTCCAGTACTTGGATTTTTCCTTCTCCATTTCTTCCCTTAGTTTTACTAAGATTACTCTACTGCTGATCCCACAGGATGGTTCTGGTCCCAAGTGTGCTCCTTTTTTTGTGCTCCTTTTTTTGCCAGCTTGTCTGCTGTTTCGTTCCCCTCTATTCCTATGTGTCCTGGGACCCATAGGAGGGTGACAGTGTTCTTCTGGCCTAGTTCATTTAGTTTGCCCAGGCATTCCCAAACCATCTTCGAACTGATTATATTTGAGCTCAGCGCTTTGATGGCTGCTTGACTATCCGACATGATCACAATCTCTTGTCTGCGGTAGTTTCTTCCAATATTGAGTTCCACACATCTTTCGATGGCGCGGACTTCTGCTTGAAAGATGCTCGGGTATGTGCCCAAGCTTTCTGAATATTTGGCTCTCGGTCCAAAAACTCCTATCCCAGTTCCTTCGTCTAGCTTGGAACCATCCGTATACCACTTTATGGTATTCTGATTTAAATTCTGTATGGTGTCTTCATCCCATTAAGATTTATTACTCAACTTTTTGATGAATTTTCTCACAAAGTTGAATTTCTTTGGCATATCATCTTGGGGCATTTCCCAAGTTTGATCAAAATGAAGTGATTGAGGTTTTCCCTGATGATTCCTTCTTTGATCATTCTTTACATCGTTTTCTTCCTTACATTTTTTAACAGAATGTGCAGTGGGGTCAAGTTTAAAATCACCTCCATTGCAGCAGAGGGGCAAGTTCCAGTGATACATGAACAGGCTAGTCTCTGAATCTTCGAGATATTTTTCCTCGTCGTACTCAGATTAGCCCTTGCTCCCCAAGCCATTGCCCCATATGTGATTATTGGTCTCACTATTGCTGTGTACATCCATTGCAGAATACGTGCATCCCCAAGAATTGGGGATGCAACCCACGTATGATTCTTTAAACAAACAATTTTTTAAAAACAACAATAGTTGGGTCTATCAAATAGCATATCTTTTATTTTTTTATAATTGGAACTTTTTTATTAAAATGTATCAGATTATTAATTAATTTTGTATATAACTAAATTTTATTTTAATTTTTTATACCTAACTAATCTGTAGAAGTTTAAAATTGATACAAGCCGTAAATAATTCACAAAGACCTTTAAATATAATTAAAAATGAAAAACAAAATGCCCCGTAAAATATATTGCTCTTCTTTTCTACTTTTTAATTCCACGTAATTTAGATTTTTCTGGATTTACATAAGATATTCGGGAACAATTAGCATAAGATCTTGATTTATTTACTTTTTAAGGAAATTGGATGTTAAATTTCTCAACGTTAATCTGGATCGCGCTGGTAAGATTTTAATTGCTGTGATTATTTACCTCCACTTATTTTTGGTATCATCTAATCCCTACCGATATTGGTAATTATTTTCTAAGAAGGGTAGTTCCAAGAAGTAAATCTTCCGTATAGGAAAATAAATTGAAAATACGATTTATTGTCTAAATGACTTATGAAATATACGACGTGGTTTTTTATTGACCAACATATCGTTGAGGGATTCAAAGTATAACAACTGCTTACTTTAAAAATTCTATTAGATATCTGTCCTAAACAAAATTGAGTTGAAACCCTAATAATAGATACTTATTTACATTTCAGCAACACTGATATCATTATCTAAAGTGAAGTTTGACCTTGACAGGCTTCTAAATATTAAAAATGAATAAAAACTCACTTTTGGTTTCTAAAGTATGAATGTACACTTATTGAAATTTAAAAGCAAAACAATAAATATTACATTTACAGTTTCGTAAACATCTCACTGATAGTGTAAAAAGTGTACTTACCGGACTAGTAACGTAATAGTTATTTTCCTACGACCACATATGAAAGTGCTAGATTGCACACTTATTTGTACTTAAGAAAGTAGCTAATATCAATACACGTATTGAAAAGTAAATATCAATACACGTATTGAAAAGTAAAAAAATATAGTTCTATGATCTGTGACATTTACGTCAAATTTATCAATAGTAAACACATGAATGACAAAGCAAGGACCATTTAATTTTTTTTAAATCTTCCTTGTGTCAAATATTGTATTGTAATTGCCAATACAAATTTTTCTGTATAAAGTAAGAATAAAGAATAAAGTTTCTTATAGGGTTTTAAATTTTTAAAAAATAAACATATTTTTATTCAGTATTATTATTTTTATAAAAACACTTTTAGATAGAAGAACAGTTTATTCTTCTTTTTTATATTGGGTTATGTTCCGTGCATGTGTTTCTGTTTACAATTATCTTTGCGTCTATTATTATTACATTACTTTTCAATTAATTTCACCAACTGACCATTTTACTTTTAATTTTTATAGAGCCCACAAAAAATTAAAATGTCATTTATCTAATAAAGAATTTTGATGTGAATTCCTGAGAAAGGTGGTTATTTGATTTTAATTAATTATATTTCCATGCAATATATAAACTCGTTTAAATCCTAATTTTTAACATGACTAACAATTAAAATAAATTTTATAAATAAATTTAAAATATTTATTATAATAAGAAATATTGGGGTCGTAGGAAAAATCGTGTACACAACGCGTTGGAAAGTGTATTTCTTGCACTCGTTACGTTTCCGCACTCGCCACTACGCGGCTCGTGCTAAACTTCTCTCGTGCGTAATACTTCACTTTCCACACTCGTTATGTAATATACTATTACGTTACAAGTCCGGTAAGTGACTTATTACGGTACGAGATAGATGTTTATGGACGAGGCGACGAAGGAGCCGAATCAAGAATATCTAATCGAGTACTTCACGGACGTGCATCGTGCTATATTTTATTTCATGCTGTCTTTGGTTTTAGACGCAATAAAATATGAAACTGAAATGACATATTTGATCATTTTATTAGGAAGTTGTTGTAGACTGCTGTAAAAAATTATGTTACTTGATTTATTCTTAACATGGTTGATTTGATTTATAAATAAAAAATGAACAGCGGTTACCAAGTAACAATGTAAATAAAGGCAGACATATTGAATTTTTCTGCACACACGAAATATCTGCGGAGAAAATGGATCTGAAATTAGATGAAATTGTTGAGAAAACTGCGGAAGCGATAGGGCAAATCCGCGATTACAGAAAACACTGTAAATCCATCAACAACTCCATTTACATATTGCTGGCAACAGCCTGTGACCAAACACCAAGGTTCCTCTGACACAATTCTTTATCCTATTTTTTCTTTTTCTTTGCGTGCGGCTGTAAGCAAGGTAATTATGTTGCCTTTATTCCATTATCCTCCCGGTAGTAGGCCACACAAGTTTTCTCTTCTCCAGGGAAGTACGCCGAACAAATTAACCATCTTTTGATAATTTGATAAGACCTAAGCTGGTGTGATAAACGGTTTGAACGAATGTAAAAGTATTCATGATCAGGGGAAATATTTTAAAAAATAATAAAGCAGTTATTATTTGCTATTTCCGAACTATAAATAATACCCTACATTTTGTAGAATGATGTTACAATATGAAACGTATAAATGAAGTAAGGAAATTATAAATGGTGTGGATAACTAACAGAAATGAAAAGTAATCTCCTATTTATAATATAGATATTTGTTTAAAATCTATTGCTTGCTATTTAAAATCGAAGGACATCCTTATTTGAATCCATTTATCAGAAAAAAGGTATTCGTATATATAAAATGCTGGTTTAACAGTAAAATTTTAAATTGAATTCGAAGCCAAACAACAAGAGATAAAATCATTAATTCTAAACTACTTTACCCGTTGCTACAAAAATCTCCGTTATGGTTCAGATTGGATGCCATTCGCCGAGAAGATGATCTTCATTGAAATGTTGGCAGACAATAGCAAGGATCGGAAATACTAAACGATAAAACTACCCGAAAGGGAATAGAAAGGCAACCGACGAAGATATGCGGTCTCGATATAGACATAATAACAGATAAAGATTATACTAAACTTCCCATTTTGTTCACGAAAACGTTGAAACTCGTTGCGGTTGACACTTCTCGTGAGTAATGGACTGATAAAATAGACACTAAGAGAAAAGTTAAATATCAATACATTATTTAAGCAATTTTTTATTTGCCTGCATTTCTGATTAAATAAAAAAATACACCTTTATAACTGTACTTTTAAAATTAAGTAAAAGAAATAATATATGTTGGTCATCAAATGTTTTCAGAGATATATTAAATCAGTTAGCAGTAACGGATTTTCTTATATATGCTCATATCGAGTTAGGGATCAGTTTGGAGTTTGTGCACTTCTACGAACAATTTGGAAAGTCGAAGAACTAGTCCACGAAATTCTTTACCTGGTATTTATTTCTATCGAAATAATATTTAAATTAATAATTAGAATAATAATAAATAATATAAGATTAATATTCATAAAACTATACAACTCCTTGAAAATACTGAAAATAATTTCAGATACAAGGTGCAGTCAATGGTAAAAATGAAAAGTAGAAAATTGTTTCTACCTGCACCCAAGGTAAAGAAACTTAATAGTTTCTATACCAAGCTTGACCGTTTTCTATGAAACAACAACTACTTCCTGGGTGCAGGTAGAAACAATTTTCTACTTTTCATTTTTATACAACTCCTTATTTAAAATATGATACTTTGTTAAATAAAAACGTTAATAATGAAACTTTTTAACAAAACTTCCACTTCCACAACAGAACCTGTTTAAAAAGGTTAATTTCCTAAATAAAAGTGGAGGTTTTGTTAAAAAGTTTTATTGGTTAATGTTCTTAGTTAGTTGGATTTCCACAGTGTAAGAGTTAGTACAATAAATTAACTTGTTACATAATACTGTCCTTACAAAGATCATTTTAGGTCTATATTTCTTAGCCCACTTATTCAAAATAATATTTCATATTGTTTTATAAAAAAATAAAACACATTGTACATAATCTATCGGAAAATAAAAATGAATTATTTATATATTATTTATTCTAAGTATAAAATATATATCTAAATATAAAACACATCATCGTTATAAATAAAATTTTTAAATTAAATTAAATATTGACATTTGTATTTTTACCAACAGAAATTTCACACATTTAGCACACGCTGTATACAACAAATGTCAAAAATGTAGGCGTGCACTTTATGTAATACGTATCAAAGCAATTTATTGTGTAGAATTATTAATTTTGTTTGTAAAATGTTGAATCTGTTGGAGAAACTGATACACTACCACTATGCCTACACACACTTTTAACTGCCTGCCACGCGTTTCGATAACCAAGTTATCTTCTTCAGAGACCGAAGGTAAACTAAAGCTATGTCTACAAACTAACCTTATATGTATAACATTTTTAGCTCCTACATGTTTTCGCGGTAAATCTTTTTGGCAGCAAAGCCAATTTTTACAATAAGTTTTCTTCTAGTAAACTATAAAGAAGACTATCTGGGATAGGTCCTTTGTCCTTATTTAATCTATTTTTACACTTAATACTTTCTATGCTTTCAAATGCATCCAACAATCTATTGTTGGATACATTTTTTATTGATTTTAAAATATCTACATTAACCGAATGGTTTTTGGTAAAAGCATGTTCGGCAATACTAGATTTTACTATGCGGTCATATTTTAGATGAGCTAAATGTTCTTTAAATCTAGTTTTAACCGATATCTTATTTTTTGTCCAACATACTTTTTTATCACAATCATTACAACTTATTTAATATATACCGCTTTTTTCCAGGTGAAATGAATTTCGTATCGTTATGTTCTCGCTGGAAAAAGGTGGTTTCACAAAGAGATTTCTTAAAACTATGGCGAATGATTAGCTTATGAATTAGTTTTTTATCACATCCATTAAGTTCAGCTATATCCTCAATTAAATTATAAAATTATATCTTGCTTTGTTTAAGGGAAAATTAATTAATCGATGAACCAAAAAATGAAAACTTGCCATTTTGTGTTGACTACAGTGAAAAAGAATCTACCGGAATATATCTATACGTAGCGGTGTCTTTCCTAAAAATATCAAATTCTAACCTGTTATTATTTCTAATTCTAATGGTCCAAAAATGGTAACTGTTCATTACTTTCTAGTTCAAATGTGAATTTTATGCTTGTGAATTTTTGAATTTATTTTTGAAATGAAATCTTCTACTGATAATTTCTTCGTATTGAACACTGCAAAAATGTCGCCCACATATCCTTGGGAAATACTCGAGCTTTTGATTAATCTGTGTTTCAAAATTGCTCATAAAAAGGTTGGCTATAAAATTTCGAAAGAGTGGATCACTTGATCGACAAGGTACAGAAAACTTTCAGTAGTTTCCTTACCAAGCTTGGTCAAGGAGTGATTTTTATAAAGCAGTGACTAACGTTACATTTCCAACAAAAAATAATTTTTCATTGTGTAGGTGTACATTCAATTTTACCAAAACTGATTAGCGAGCCAAATTTTAGAGGTCAAGATAAGATTTGATTTCCGTTTGAAAAATACTGAAGCAGATCATGTAGAAATATGTAATTTTAAGTTGAATAATAGTATATTAAACAACGCATTTCATATGGCTTTCTCTTATGACACGAGTTCAAGTTTAAAAAAAGAATCGCGAAGCGATGAGTTTTTGAAAGAACGATTGTCATAACAGCTATATGAAATAAGTTGTTTATAACATTTTTTATATTTGGCCATTTTATCATTTTTTAAATTAATTTATTATTTCTATGGAAATTACGGACATTTTTATTTTAAAAAGTATGTTAGCAATGTGTAATTTATAATATTTGACACTTTTAAAATTTCCTAGAAAAAATCGTGTAATTGGGACTTTCACATACATTGTTGAATAGATTATTTCTATTTGTCAAATCATACCAATATATTCAACAAAAACGTTGTTTTAGTTGTATGTATACATATAATGAATAATGTACAGAAATTTAACTTAACTGTAGGATAATCTAGAAATCTGTTAAAAAATGTCCGGAAGAAATAATGTATAGTATAAAGTTAGAAATATATTGATGTAATTTCTAAAGTAAATTGTCCCGTATGTTGTGGTCAAGAGTACGGGCATCAACCCCGGTCTGTCTTGGGGAAGACCAGTTAGGGAAATGAGAAATCACCGACGGTCTTTACACAGATTAAGGGCCGCCCGCATTTGCTAACAACCCATTTATTTTTCGTTTCTTTGTGACAAGAAAAATTCCGGCGATTACTAGGTAAAATGTGTAACAAAATGTGATACGATGGTTTCTGTTTAGGAAACAAATAGACAGAAATCCCATTATGGTAACACACACATACACACACACAAGTTATTTGCGGAAATATTTTGTTTATAGTAAACTTTATAGAACATTTAACTGAGAGTATAAGCTACATTTCTATTAAAAATAAGTGTTAGGTTATGTTTTCTGATGAGTGCACTTTCTTCTTTAACGGTCATGCTAATCGTCAATATTGCTGCTACTGGTCAACGGAAAATTCTCACAGGATGACCATACACAGTACCCTCAAAAGGTTAATTTTTGGGCAGGGATTGTTAAAAACCATATTATTGGTCCTTATTTTGTTGAGGGGTATTTGAATAGCGATTATTATTTAGCACTATTACAAAATTATGGTATATCGTTTATACGGTCCCAAGTTTGGCAAATTTATTTCCTGATCCATGAAACCCTTAAGTTTCAACAAATACCATATGGTTCCAGCAAGATGGAGCACTTCTACATTACCAACTCAATGTTCGTCAGTACCTCAACTTAACATTTCCAAATCGCTGGAAAGGGAGGCGAGGATCAATAAAATGGCGAGCAAGATCACCTGATCTTACCCCACTAGACTTTTTTATGGGATTATGTTAAAAATATGGTTTAAAAAACTAAACTATATGATTTAGATGACTTAATAGAACGAATAACCCTGGCTACTAAATCGGTCACGCTTAATATGTTAATTAACGTTAGAAGACATTTTTATTTAAGATTAGGATGTTGCTAAGACGTTCGCGATGACATTTTGAACATCTACGTCATATTTTTTAATTTATGAACAATTAAATATTACATAGGTACCAGAAATTTTATTTTTTATTTTAATAAATATAAAAACAATAACATTTGTGGATAGAAAATGAAGAGACCTTTCGATAAGTCCATACTTCCCATTTAAAAAATTGGGGATTGTAACTTTCTTTCAAAGGGGTTGAAGGTAGGAATCAAATTTTCACTTTAAAGAATGTCAATTTACAATTTAAATTTGACGTGTTTCGAGATTTTTTATAAATATGTACAGTAATCCAAATAATGAATTAATTCCATTTGGCTTTTCCACACTGTATAAATCTACAATATTGTTGGTATATTCTATTGGACATTTTATTAATTAAAAATACGTACGCTAACAAAATTTCCTTTATGATAATAGTATATTGTATACCTAGTAAGAAAAGCTTAACATTCCCGGGCGATCGTAAAAATTGCCATTCGAGGCGCAAGCCGGAGTCCGGGAATATGGCTTTTCCTACGAGGTCTACATACTATTTTTCCGAATATCGGAAATCATTAAAATTACGGTAAATTATTACTAATCATGTTAAAAATTTAAAATCAACATTATTATTTTTCCCTTAAATAAAAGAAGCCATGAAACATTGTTTCGTAACTACGGAAACGAAGTACATAATTTTAAATTGTCAAACTTGACGAGTGAAAAGTTTATTTGTGGCGTCTTTCCAAAGTGTTGATTTTTTAATGTTTTAAAAAGCCAAAGTAACGTGTAAAATGGTGAGTGATGATGACTGTTCCATTTCTGGAACCCCCCCAGAACCCCAGAACTCACGGAGGCAGCGAATGCTGCATCATTGGAATTTTTACCAGTAAAATCTAGAAATAAGTATAACTATACATACAACCGCTTCATGGACTACCGTAGGTACGAATAAAAATGCAACTTCTTTCTCGGAAAATGTTGTAATGGCATTCTTCTTGGAGCTTGGTTCCAAGATGAAATCTTCAACTTTATGGGCCAATTATTCAATGCTGAAGGCAACCCTTGCAATTAGCCATGATGTGGATATATCTAAATATTCAAAACTTCGGGCATTCCTGAAACGGCAAACACATGCCTATAAGCCAAAAAAATCCAAGATTTTAACTAAAGAAGAAATAAACAAATTTATTCAGGAAGCTCCAGATAAGGAATATTTAATGATTAAGGTAACTTACAAAACTTCAAATTATATTTGGATTCTTTACATGCGTATTTATTGTTGTAGGTAGCTGTAATATTTGGAATTTCCGGACCTTGCAGAATGGACGAGCTAGTTAAAATGACTGTACAAGATATACAAGACCTACTATCTAAACTTTTAGTTACCATACCGGAATCAAAAACCAATACATCAAGATCATTTAGGTATAGTAAACGAAATGTACCGGGTATCCGAATAAAAACGGCTCTCGGCCATATATCAGTAACCATTGATAGTACAGCTATCGAGAAACACCTGGAAATTATTTACAGACTCGTCAAGTCTACCGCTAGAGGGCGTAAAAACTAACGATTAAGAAATCAAAATTTTACAAAAATTGCCCTATTAAAGGGCATTTTTAATGCGATAATCAAATTCTACGAACAATTCTGCGTATTTTTGGTTTCAAAAGTTTTAGTCTATCTTTTCAAATATAAGGTGGGGGAGAGTGGGAACATTATTTTAGAAAAAGGTCTGTAAGTCCGGTCCTGTTTAACCGATCTTTGCAAACTTGGTCTTGTTGATAACAGCTTTCTTCCACCAATATTATAGTTATCATTTCCAAACAACCTAATAAGTAACGTGCCCGCTAGAGGGCGAAACTTTTTTTCTTTTTTTAATCTAGTTCTCTTTGAAAAATATTAAATAGAAGCATGCAATTTTAACCATGAATTATAAAATTAGACCAAATTAGCAACAAAATGGTGAAAACCGCATGTCAATATCTTTTTCCTATCCCGAGATATCAGAAACGTGTACATTTTAAATATTTTTCATTGAATATTAGAATACTCTGGTTATACTGAACGGCATTTAATAATTTTACTTTACTTTGTTTAATAATTTGACACATGTCTGCGTGCTTTGTTTTCCATGGCCCACTACTATTTTTATATTTTTTCCATTTCAACTACCTTACAGGCGTTTACCGGTGACAGTAACAGTGATATTGAAATATTTAAAGACATCATAAAGAGGACAAGAACATTCAATTTTAGAAAGTCCAAAATTATTAAATGCCGTTCAGTATAACCAGAGTATTCTAAAAATCAAAGGAAAATACTTAAAATTTACACGTTTCTTAAGATATCTCGGGATAGGAAAAAGATATTGACATGTGGTTTTCACCATTTTGTTGCTAATTTGGTCTAATTTTATAATTCATGGTTAAAATTGCATGCTTCTATTTAATATTTTTCAAAGAGAACTAGATTAAAAAAAGAAAAAAAGTTTCGCCCTCTAGCGGGCACGTCACTTATTAGGTTGTTTGGAAATGATAACTGTAATATTGGTGGAAGAAAGCTGTTATCAACAAGACCAAGTTTGCAAAGATCGGTTAAACAGGACCGGACTTACAGACCTTTTTCTAAAATAATGTTCCCACTCTCCCCCACCTTATATTTGAAAAGATAGACTAAAACTTTTGAAACCAAAAATACGCAGAATTGCTCGTAGAATTTGATTATCGCATTAAATATGCCCTTTAATAAGGCAATTTTTGTAAAATTTTGATTTCTTAATTCTTAGTATTAAATTACGCCCTCTAGCGGTAGACCTACGAGTCTGTAAATAATTTCCAGGTGTTTCTCGAGGCCATTTTTATTATAAATTTTTTTTCCCGAAGCTGTACTATCAATGGTTACTGATATATGGCCGAGAGCCGTTCTTATTCGGACACCCGGTACTTAAATCTATACCCCAAGTATGTCTCTTTAAGACCAAGAGACATGAATACCACTCGGTTTTTTACCAAAATGAAAAAGGTTGTAGACAAGTAGTGGGAATTCACCAATTTAGAAACATGCCTAAAATAGTGGCCAGTTATTTGAATTTGCCAAACTCGAAAGAATATACTGGCCACTGTTTTCGTCTTCTGCCACAATGCTTGTTGATTCTGGTGGAGATATTACTAGTTTAAAGAGACTGGGTGGATGGAAATCAACAAACGTCGCTGAAGGATATATAGAAGAGTCTCTTACTAATAAGGAAGAAGTGGAAAATAAAATTTTTACAGCAGCAAAAATCAAGAAAGTAAATCTAATATTTCTAATACTGTAGTAACGCTCAATATTAGTTATTGTCATACAAATAAAATTAATAATCAACAAAATAATACTATTACCTCCCAAGTTCTTTCAGTTTTCAATACTTGTACTAATTGTCAAATAACAGTAAATATAACAAATAATAAGTAATAATTTTAAAATATTGTTAACCTTGTTTGTGCTGAAAGTTTTAAAAATAAAATTGTTTAGGAAAACCCTTCTAAAGTTTACTGTGTGGAAATAAAATTTTCTTACAGTCCAGAAATGAATATTTCCTTACTGTTATTTTCGGTTGCCAGGCAACAATCAAGTTGGAGGAAATATTGACTTTTTCTTTCAAATATGTTGTCATTTTCGGAAAATATTATTTTATGAAATCAATAATCAATAAGTAGGTAATACGCTAATGTGCAGCAATAAATCACTTGCTAAAAATCAATCTCAACGAATTTTAAGCAAATTATTAATACTTTAATTATTTATTAACTTAGTGTGCAAACCGAGATTGTTCCGGGATTTTCTACAAATATGTAGGTAGAGTAACCAAAATAATAAATTTATTCCATTTGGCTTTTCCTCACTGCATTTTATTTGTAACGGTCAAAACAATTTCTTTTAATGTTACCTAAATCATTACAATGATTAAATTGACAATGCCTCTCCTACTTATTTACAGTACAATTAATTTTTTAACGATATATTCTATACGGTTTCCATTAAGGGAGAATCGCAGACGAAAATTTCCATTTTTGTGCAATAGCTATTTATCCAAAAATGAGAATTCCTCTGAGAAAAGATTGTCGACGTTATGCTCTTTCCACCGACTACAATAGATACCTACAGAGTAGGCTATCAGGCAGTTATGAAGTGTGTAGAAGCATAAAGCATTTCTGAAAGCGGATATAAATCAAACTGTATCATTCTAATGCAGACGCATAAGGAAAAGTATTTTATCGCGACCAAAGAATGAAAAAGAAAAACCATCAAATCGTCATTTTAGGTTAGTTCAAACCGCTGATAACGGTAAATTCTTTTAGAACTGTCACAGTAAATCACAATAAAAACTTTTGCTTAGATTATAATGTTAAATAAACATGTATAGATTATTTTATGTTATGCAATCGGAATTTTCTGAAAGAATATAAAAAGTAAGAATAATAAAAAAACTCTTCGTTTAAACGTAACTGCCAAGTTTATTTGAAAAAATATGTTTTAAATTACAATGACGGCCGTTTCGCTGATAAGCATCGTCAGAATAATAAGATGGACTTCTGAAAAAGTAAGAGTTAGTTCAATAAATTTTAAATGAAAAAGTAAAAAAAACTATTTTGTATACAGTTACTTCAAAAATCGTAGAATGTTCTTGATTTGATGTGGTCTATCTATAATGTATTATCAATTATTTTTTAAGGTTATATTGTAGTTTTCTTCAAATATTGGTAAGATTTGATTTACTGAAATTTATTGTACTAACCCTACTCCGTGAAAGTCCATCTTATTAAGAACAATAAACAACTAAACGTTTGAACGAAACCACTTTTTATTCGAAAAATAGGTTTCCTAAAAATGCAATTACAGTTGTTTCGCTAAAAATTATCATCGTCAGATTGACATAATGAAGTTACATTTTGTTTGTTTGTAGCTAGGTACCTGATGTATTTACAAGTGACAGCATACGAGGTCTGGCTATTAAATAACGAGTCTGCTTATGGAAAAGAGATTTATTTTAAAAATTATTCTACAATAAAATGCTCCCCTTCCTTCGCCACACACTATTCGTTTTTTTCCATTGGTCAAAGCAATGCTGGAAGTCTTCTTTTGATGGAGCATTTAGAAGCTCCGCCGATTTTTACTTCACCTCTTTCTATCGACTCGAACCGAGTTCCTTTTAAGGCAGATGTGATCTTTGGAAAAAGTCACAGGGTGCGTGTGTTCGAGCACGCACTGGAATGCCTCTAGCGGCTAAATAACGCTTCACAGACAGCGCGTTATGGGCAGGTGCGTTGTCTCTGATGCAAGATCCACGATTTGTTTTTTCCACAACTCCGTCCGTTTCTACGAACTCGATCTCGCAGCGTTACCAAAACTTTCAAATAGTAAGTTTGGTTCACAGCTTTGACCCTCCGGATCCCATTCAGTCATCACGATGCCGTTGATGTCGAAAAACGATTAGCATGGCTTTAAAGGTTTTCATTCTCGGCGATGCAGGAGTTTTCCAGTGCATAGGATAGCCGCTTAGTTTCAACATCGTATTGGAATATCCAGGTTTCATCGCAAGTGATGATAAGTTTTTCATTAATTCAGGCTCTTTCATCTAACCTCCTGAAGAAAATCTAAGCAGATCTGTTGGACGGACGAGCTTTTGGTCAGGGTCAAAATGTTTTGGGACCAACTTCTGGCCACAGACTTTCTTCATGTTCAATTCGTCATGTAAAATTTTTCTCTTGACAGTTTCTTTATCGGCATTTACAGTCTCAGCAATCATCCGAATGCTCATACGACGATCTCCGCGTACAATTTCTTCATTTATTTTGGTCACTGTTTGCAGAGTTGAACAGAGACAGTCGACCTGGAACGTTGGTCATCTTCGGTGCTCTCTCGACCTTCAGAAAACCTTTTATACCATTCGAAACACGCGCACGAGAATTTCACCCTAGGCTTCTTTCAACAACTTATAGCACTCAGGTCGGAGTTTTTTTTTAATTCTTAACGAGAAATTTCGAATTGATCCGTTGCTCGTATTTTTTGTCTACACATTGTTATCGGCACGAGAAAAACACGTTCGTTTCTAACCCTCTACAGAAAAAT